>VCCN01006703.1:6000710-6019639 GCA_006491835.1 Architeuthis dux | reverse complement strand
CTAATATTCCATATTGACAAGAACTTTCAATATGGAGTGTATATATATATTTTGTGTATTTGGGCAGTAATCCTTCATTAATGCATGTTTGGTCAAATACGATGGACAAGGAAAACCTATTCATCTTTTTGGTTAATTTTTCTTGTTTACTCAATCCGATATATTGTTTGGACGATATTTATATAAATTACACACAAACATACATTCTCTTGTGCATAAACAAGTAGAATTAACCAAACATGCATATATATATATATAGGAAGAGTTCTCACAAAACATAGTGAAAACTCATTATGACCACTAGACAGCCTGATTAGAATTGAAAATCAATTTTAAGGAAAAAATGTATCCCATATTATTACACACTTCTTACTTAGGTTGCTAATTATATATTTAAACCCACATGAAAATTGTCCATCTTTCTTTCTTTCTTAAATCAGCTACAAGGAGCACATTTCATTTAGCAATTAAATCAGGCATTTATTTTCCACAACTCTTTCAAAATGATCAACGATTCAGCGGCAGAATGATTGAAGAAATGGTCTCCATCAATAATGAGACGGTTCTTGACATGCATGGGTGTCCACGACATTTATCATCTTTGACATTCTCTCGACCTCCACAAAATCTCTCGTGCCACTCGAACACATATGTACGTGGCATGCATACTTCTCCATAAACTTAAGTTAGCATACCAAAAGATTTGGTAGCCATTTTATTCAATTTCACTTGCTAAACTTTTGAACAAACCATTTTTACTACTCCAAGGGATGCATAACAGCGAACTGAAGATGCAAGTAGACTGAAACTTTCAAGTGTGGTTTATGCCTGCCATTGATCAATGTATACTATATGGTTCAGGCATGCGCACTGTGGTTTGACTTATATAAGTGCAGTTTTGTTATTTAATAGCCACACCTCATATAAAACATGATAAATTATCATAAGACCACAAATAAGATCTAAAAAGATTAACCCTAATTTTGATTAAATCTTGAAAGAGTCCAACCAGAATAAATAGAATTATCCTTTATTGAGCAAATTTCTCTGCTGTTTACATTTGCACATCTATTTTTAACTTTCTCTCAGGCATTATTTCAACCCTTGAAATTTTAATTCTTTAATTAAACAGAAATTTTCCAAAAGCCTAAAAGAGAAAAAATATTGATAATGAGTTCAAAATATGAGATGAATATCATAATTCAGTTGGCGTCACTTTTTGCAGCTACTGGATTCTCACAGCAGGACCAACGTCTAAAACAAGCGCAAATAATTTTTAATTTCTTATGTTTTCTCTTCTAGTTGCAGACAGAAAAAGAAAATAAACATAAGCAGGGTTATAAAATGACTTCTAAGTTATTATTAAATTGAAAATTAGATTTGAAAAATAAAGAGAATAAAATTTAAAAAAATGAAACAGTAAATGTTTCTCGACTCATAAAAAATTACTTCTTCCCTCACAGCTCAGGAAGAAAGCAGTCACTAGTAGTACTGCAAAAAAAAAAAAATGATGTTTGTCCATTTGCCTATATATTATAGGAAGACTTTGACAACGTCTGTCTTTGAATTTTCCACTGCAGGACATGAACCTCTCTTATCTTGGGAAGGATAGGTTGTGTTATACTAGCATAGAGAGGCAAAAGAATCTTGTTTGTTTTTTTTCTCCCCCCTTTGGATGGATTTTACTAAGACTAAAATTCTGGCACCAGAGTAAATACAAGGTCTGTATCCAGACATTTGATATTAATGGAAAAATAGCTGACTTCAAAGTACTTCTCTTTGAACCTCACACACTAATCCCATCGTCCCTTCCACTTTTCAAAACAGTCTGCAAAGTCCTCTTCTGGGATCGCTATCAGCTGCTTTGCAGCGTTCTCCTTAATCTTGTCCATGGTCTGAAATCTCCTCGCTTTCTGCTGCAAAAAGCCAGAAGTCGCAGGGAGCCAAAGCTGGACAGACCTGGGTGATCCCATGTTTTACCAAAAAACCCTGAATGAGACTAGAAAAATGGGCAGGCTCGGTCATTGTAAAGGCAACGGACACAAAATACACAAGCTCACACAATGGTGTTCCACTGCAGACTGAGAAACCCCACAGGAGAGTGTTCACACATGCGCAGTAAGGTCTACTCTGGTTGCCAAGTTACATCAAGGCTGTGCCACTGGTTCTCGAGATATTCAAAATGAGTTCAATTGTCCATACAAAAGTTAAGTTTTTCTGATGAGATTAGAACTTATTTGATATACAGAAGAATACATGGGATACACTTTCAGGTCCATACTAATAAATATTTCTTTATTTCAGGTGTGAATGTGCAGTAAGGTGTGACCATGGAGTCAGTGGAGTACAGAGCTGTAATCAGGTTCCTGATTTGGAGAAGACAGCAATATATGGACCAGATGCCCCATCCTATAGTGTTATTAAGTACTGGTATTGGCATTTTGAATGTGGTCAGACTTCAGTGAAGACAGCTCCTATTCCTGGCAGCCATTGATGGTAACACCATCCAACAAGTGGAGACTGCCATCTTAGTAGATTGCCACATAACCTTTCAAGAACTTGCAGACAGAGTCAAGATTAGTGTGGAGTCTGTGGAACACCTGAATATGCGGAAAATGTCAGTGTGGTAGTTCCTCATTTGGCTTCCTTCTGGAAAGGTTTTAGCAGAGTCAATTGCTCCTGTGAACTTTTGGCCATGTCTCAGGAAAACCAAGATAACTTTTTCACCAGACTAATTATACAGGATGAAATGTGGGTTCATCACTTTGACCCAGAGACTAAAGCACAGTCCAAACAATGGAAGCATAGTGATTCCCCACCACCAAAAAAGGCTCCAACCATCTGCTGGTAAGGTGATGCTCACAGTCTTCTGGGACCAAAATGGTGTGGAGCTTATTTATTTCCTGGCCAAAGGTACCACAATAATCAGGACGACTTATGCCTCATTGCTGTTGAAATTACAGGACGCCACCAAAACCCATTGACGTGGTATGCTCAGCAAAGGTGTCCAGATCTTGCAAGACAATGCATCAGTACACATGTTGCATAAATGGAAGCCGCTCCTGTGGCTATGAAATTTTTTTTCTCATCCCCCCTATTCTTGACCTTGCACCATCTGAGTTCCACTTCTTCCCCTCAAAGTTATATTTGAAAGGCAGGCATTTCCAGGATGACAACACACTGATTAATGAAGTGCAGTCCCAACCAGCGGAGTTCTACAAGAAAGGTCTCCATAACTGCATCAAACGATGGGGGAAATGTGTAACTCTGGGTGGAAGCTATATGTGGAGAAGGATAAATCAATGTGTCAATTTTCATGTCTCTCCATCCACTGGAAATGGGTCAGGACAAATCTTTAATGAACGCTCTTCATAAATCCCGTAAATTACAAATAAAATGCTACAGACAAGAGTTTATCATTTGGAATGTTTAGCTCCATAGGAATTCCCAAGTTGGAGAGTAAGAAAAACAGGTCTGGTTAGTCACTCAACCAACATCTTTTAGCAGCATACCATGTTGGGGGTGATCAATTAAAAAATTGGAAAAAGGGCTGATCAATAAATAAGTTACTTCTCTTGGCTTTTGTTGTGCAGTTATCATTAAAAAGACTGAATTTTCAAAAAACAAGCGTAAATGCTGCCAGACACAAACTAAGGGACCAATTTAGCATAAACTTACATTGGAAATTGACCCCCCCCTCCAAAAAACGGGGGGGGGTAAAAAGAAATTTGTTTCTAGACATAATAGGGAGTAAATGCTTAAATCTTCAGCCCTCTAGCTCTATTGGTATGGCCTGTATGCGTGATACATACATAGCGATGAGCCAGAACCATACTGAAGAAACCTATGTTGACTGTTTTGGTTAACGCTTTCTAATTGGAAGAGAGACCTTGGGACTATATAAACAAAACCTCAATCTGACTGGATATAAACATGAGTATATGCAATGAATAGAAGGAAAGAAGGCACTGAAACCTTTTCTGAAATGAAAGAAATGTCACATTCAGAAAAAGATGACAAACAGTCCTTTGAGTGACTTTGACCAAAATCTTCAGTCCTGTTGTTGGCAGTAGTGGTTACTGTTATTTTAAAATTCCCAACAGTTGAGAGAATCAGACAGTGATGTTTCAAGTCTAAATATATCAGATTACAAGATAAAAAAACCCAAACTGACATGACATTCAATAATTTAGTTGTCTATACCAAACAGAACTGACCAATTTACCAGAATAATTGACATGCATATTTATTAATTGGTGCCTTGATAAAGGGGTAGTTGTTAGCAAAGAGGAGATAAGAAGATTATGCTGCGACAATATCCTAAGTAGGAAGGCTTTGCTTTTTTGGAAAGTTAACATTCAAGGAAGCAAATCTTTAAAAATATTACTACATTATGTCAATATGTTAATATATCATATACAAAGAAAGATAACTCTGTTAGCTTTCTTTGTTAATGATCAGTAGCGGTTTGGCGTCCTAGCGTATAGACGTCTGTAAATAAAAGTGAAATGAAGACACCGGAGTGTATCTGTTTATATTGTGTTATATCAAAGTTGACTGCCAACAAGTGGATCTACAAGAGTCTAACACATTAGTGAGTCCAATTGTCAATGGGTGTGCCACACTTGTGGTTTCACGCCAGACTAATTCACTAAGTTTAACTTAGTAAATTCCCATATTTATCTATTGTATGCTTATATACATATACATGCAGATGGCAGGCAGAGTATTGAATTCATTGTATCATTGTCTCTGTTGGTACATGGCTGTCTGATAGAAAGGTCTTTCTAAATGTTCAACATAAGCATTATTATTATTTTCTCCTCCAAATGTTATCAAGGAATTTCAATGAAATTTGGTAGAAGGGTGGGCCATGGTCTAAAAAACAGTGTTTAAATAAATTATTATTAAAGTTTAAATAAAACATAACAGTATTGAAATGGTTCTTCGGACAGTTGAACTCCCTGTTATTTGTGTTGTAAACACGTTTCAGCCGATCCATTCTTCGGCCTTAACAGGTTATTTTTTTTTAACACATTTTATTTTTATCAAAGCAACCTTCTTTATAACTTGATTCATTTTTTTTTTTTTTCTTCTAAGAGAAAAAATACCTTTTAGTTTAAAATTAAAACTGAAAGGTTGAAAGAGATGGGGGCAAAAAAGCATGCAATTTTTTTACGAATTCAGTGTTCTGACAAGGTTAGATATAGCACTAAGTCGGCTTGGCGAGATCAAAGGCGCGCAGCATCTGATTGAGGCAAGCCGCTGGAGTTATCAGTTTCATATTCGTAGCTTGGAGAAGTTGATGACCGAGTCGGGATGGGGTAGTAAAGTTTAGAGTGACAGAGAGACAACCGTACAACTGAGTGAGGGGTATCCTGGAAGGGGAGGAGGCAGTCATGTTGGGTCTTAGACTTCTTTCTTTCGTACCTTTTCTTTTCAAAGATATAAAGATTAGCAAGGTTATTAAATGATCTGATAAAAATATTGAAATAAGAAAAAGTTTTTGATGATATAAACTTACAAAAAAAGGCTTTGTCTGGTATCAGATAAGGAATATCACTAAAATTAGAAATGGCAGTAGCAGAACTGGTGGAGGTGGAGTCTCATTATTCCGTCCATCCGTATTTATTTTAATTGAGCAATTTATTATAATCCACCTCCATCTTGCTAGGCCTGTCGAAGCTTCACCAGAGCCCTGTTAACCATACGTTTTCGAGAACACCTTCCTTACTCTGTCCATTGCCCCACCTCTCATGAGGCTGGATGAGGGGTTGGACTTTCCCGGTTTGGAATCAGAGTTGACCTTCTCCTAGACTGGTTGCCAACCAAGGCTGAAGAGCACAGTCTGCCCTGCTATTTACCCACAGCTGGAAGTAGAAGAGATGGCTTCATGCCTTTCCCAAGAGCAAAGTGAACGTAAGCTCTCTCAGCCGGAGTTTGAACTCGGTTTGACGATTCCCTTGTCTGTGCTGTTCACAGTTAGGCCACCCGCATCTGCTAAGTTTATCATTATTATTGTAAAAGCCTTCTTACCTTGACAGTAGCTCTGCAGGTGTGTTACAAAAGAAACAAGGTGTAGATGAAGGAATCATAATTCTTGGATAACAATGGCTTCTCACAAACAAGAGATATAGATAAAAATGTTCAAGCCGGCTGCACAGGATGCCTTCTTACATCAGGTGTGAAAGAATGTACTTACCTGAAAAAAAGAAAAAGAAATATTTGTAAGATAGTAAACTTTACACATGATTTAATGGCAGTTCAATGGAGTTCAATAGAGCAAACACAGATTACCTTTACACACTTGCTTGGCTTTGATCTGAAATGCATGTTATCCCTTACAGGTTCCCCCACCCCCAAAATGGCGTAAAGCGTAGAAGCAAATACCATTAATTCATATGGGAAAAATTTGAAGCATTACCAGACACAAAAAATGATGATAGTGGTATATTAGGCTGAGGTTGGAAGGTACAGGAGAATGAGGTGTAGGAAAGAGAGGAAGAGGGTGCGTACTGACTCTACAATGGCTCGGTTCAAAACAAACACTGAACAGTATTTGTTAGAAGTTTACTATTGTACAAACAAAAGATATATAGATATAGGTAGATATCATTTGAAACAAAGTCTATTGAGAGATATTTTTAAGGTTTTTAAAATAAACAGGTATAAACATTTTACTTTCTCTCTCTCACACAAATCTCCATTCAGTCTATGCTCCTCACTTGACTGACAGAATATTTTAAGTATTTTTAGCTGAAAAAAAAAACTATGATAAATAGGTATCATGCATTAATATGATAAAAGCAGTCTTTCCGCACCTCTTTCTCCCTTTCTTTTATTTTAATTTACTTTTAATATACAAATTCCTCTATACAGGTATGCATCATTTAACGTCCAGGTTCCGTTCTGGGCAGTAGGCGAACATTGTATAATACTGTATACTGTACAAGCCTATTATGGCATACCAGACAATAGCTACACTACTCGTTCTATATTGCAGCTCATACAATGTGCACATTTTTAAATAGAACATATTTTATATATAATGTGCATCATTAGGCTAGCTAACCCAAAGATTTGTAAAGGAATTCAGGAGGAGAAAAAACACATAAGAAAGTTACAGTAGCATGTTTATTGTTTTTCTGTTTTTAGACAAAGATTTGGACTTTTTTCTTTCTAGCAAAAACAAGAAAAAGACTTATTATGTTTTAAAAAGGGTATTGAAGTGTTCACAAGTTGCGTGGTCATCCCTAGCTGTGGCGTACAACACAAAACTACAGTAAACCTTTTATTTGTAAGCAAGGAGAATTTACATTAAAATGACGATAAAACATACAGTAGAGTAAATACATAAGCCAGTAACATACATGTTTAATATTGTTAGTATGTACTGTATACACTGTAGATATGTACTGTGCCATTATACGTCTGGCTGCAATAACGCTTTGTTTACATTTTAAAAGCCACTAAGTCAGCTTACGTCCCATATGTGACATCCCATTAGACTGAGGATTTTCAACTCTATTAGAACCATATGGGACTTTGAACATATATGCAGTTGGACATTAGGTAGAAGGATGTTAAGCAACACATACCAGTATATACCGTACAATAAATTGAATGTTTCAGGAGGATATTTGGAGTACTAACACTCAATGTCCATATTGAGCTTCGGTAGACAGCTCCCTAGTCATAATACCAGCGCATTGGATGTTGTGTAATATTAGAATTTTTTTTTTTTTTAAATTTAATGTCCATCTTATATACCAGTATACATTATAAGCAGATCAGAGAGCAGTCAGCTAGAATTAAAATTTGGTCATGTCTCATGAGTGCATTACATTTACAAATAAACATTGATTCATAAAATAGGCATTGTGATATTATTTGTACATGATACGTGTGAGAGAAATTAATTTCCCTTCAAAGGAAATGAATTGAAGAAGAAAATAATTGATTTCTGAATTATTATTTCCTGATAAAATCTTGCAAGAAACATTTTTCTTCTATACAATGTGAAGAAGATTTGGATTGGTCTGATATAAAAAAAAAAGGGTTAATATTGTCTATAACTTTCAGAAAAGTCTTTAACATTCCAACTTTTTTTTGGACAATCAAATCTCTTCTTTCCATCTTTGATGTTGTTAACACAACGTTTTGGCTGATCCATTTTTCAGCCCTCCTCAGGTGTATAATTCAAGAAAAGAGGCAAATTTTTTTCTCCAGGTGAAGAAAAATTGTAGTCATTAATATACCAACCAGATCAATTCATTTCAGCAGCGACAGTTACACAGATGTAACCATGCTTTGCTAAACATACGGGTGTTGAAAATATGTACAAAACCAACTTATGCATTCAGATCACAAGCTGATATATGCAGCTTCCTTCAGTTTCCTCACTCCTCAATGATACTGCATCAATTATCTAGACTTGATTTCAGATAGAGTAATTGAGTACCTTTATCACTCCAGATATGGTTCTCCATACCAGATTTTTCCACATCTCCTTTGCCTATGGCTTGCCTGGCACATCCTCTATGACTAGTTGGAAAATAACCCTGGTCTGAAGACCTGTGCTAGCATCTCCATTAACAACTGAGATGTTAACGTTTTGTGTAAGAATAACACATTTCCAGTTTTGGCTTGATATTTATCAAGAAGAATGGTTTAGCCAAGTACTCACTCACCCACTCCTCTCTATCAACTGTTGTGGCATACTAGTAATGAAACAGCACCTACAGAGCCAGACACTGACTACATCTGCAGAAACTGAAACAGAGTTTGCCACTCAAGAACTGAGCTGTACAGCCATGGCAGGCAGATTCTCCATTGTCTTTCGAGACAGAGAGAGGCCAACAGAATTGCGAATCATGAATTGATATTCCACAAGTAATTTCATTCTCTTCATGAATAAACAGAAATCAATAAGATTATTAGTCATTATCATTGATTAGGTTAAAATTGATGAAGAGGAGTAGCAACAACAACAATGGCAGACATTATTTTGGATTCCACTCCTGATCAGCGAAGTCACTAACAGAGAGCATCTTAGCTGGAAATTTGTCATACATTAATAAAAGGCTTTGGTCACATGATGTTGTATGTTCAAACTTGAAAGTCAGACAACTATCATAGCCCAAAGTCTGGGTATCCCTCATATCCAAAATTAAATTGGAATAGGTTTATTTGGAATTTTGAATTTATACCCTACGAAGTGATTCACTTAAATTTTAGAGAATAACTCAGTAATCTTCATTAATTTTCTGCAAAGAAAACAGCAAGGATCATTCTAATTACTGATCATTTTATCAATCATTTTTCATATCCCAACATCAGAGCCTGATTTAGACTTGTTAAGGTCCTAAGCTATATAAACCTTGGATGCCCCTTGTTAAAAAAATTATGACAAATGCTCTCACTTGAAAATATATATGCCATTTAAATTTGTTGAGGCCCATGCAGATTGGGAGACCCTAAGCTGTAGCTTATGCCAAATTCCAGCATTTGTCAACATTATGGGTCCCAACATTGACCAGTTAAATTTGTTTTTTTTTAAACTGTGTCATCATCGTGTCCATCATATTCTCCACACACACGCATTACAACTTATTTTTATATGTTTAGACAGAAACCAAAAGATGAAAGAAATTAATTTTATATCAGGGTAACAGTGCTGATATTTAGTGTGTGAAATTCCTGTTGTTAATACTGAGACTGACAACTTTATTATCACTGTTAACATTGTTATTTTATCAACACTTGCATCATGAATATCACTGAAAATCACCACCTCCATGAGCTTTGTTGGCAATATTTTTGCAATTATCAATTTTTATCACTGGAAAAATCATTTTGTAGGATCAAATATCAAACACTGAGTTAATAATACACTTTTCAATCAATACATTAGATACACAAATAACATGTTTGGCTGAATTCCATTTAAAATATTTACCTTTTCAAATATTCCTATTATCATATCAGTTGTATCTGATTCTGGCACTTTTTTCCGATAAGAAAAAAAATGGAAACTAGCATTCCAAGGGAAATTATCAATCACTGCCACCCATATATGCTGTGTTTGGGGTGATCAATTAAAAAGTTTGAAAAAGGGGTGATCAATGAATAAGTTACTTCTCTCGCCTTTTGTTGGGTGGTGATCAGTAAAAAAGGTCTGAATTTAAAAAAAAAAAACAAGCAGGCACAAACTAGTGACCAATTTAGCATAAACTTACATTAAATATTGAACCCCTCACTAAAAACCTATTTTGGAGGGGAATTTTCAAAAAACAAAAAACAACATTTTCCCCACTCATTGAAGTGTGCAAAATTTCAAGTTTCTACTATGAACGGTTAGTGCTTGGCAAAGTCCGAATACATAGATACATATAAATGTGAGAACACATGAATAACCTAAACCCAGCAACAGTGTTTAAACCAGTCTGTTGTGGGTAGCAGTGATTAACAGAGTTAAAACTTTTCTCTAGTTTTGAGAAGGGTCATTAATATTCAAATGGTTCTTCAGACAATTGAAGTCCTTGTTTGTTCTTGTTGTTTGTATTGTAAACATAATGTTTCAGCCGATTTTACCCCATCACACTCAGATTTTACACCTGAAGAAGGCCGAAGAATGGATCGGCCAAAATGTCATGTTTACAACACAAACAACAAGAAGGAGTTCAATCGGCCGAATAACCATTTGAAGAGTTATAACTATTAAAGAGCTGTTATCTTTGGAGTCACTGTGCTGAAGTGAGTCACCAAAGATAAGTGACCGTTCATTAGCTTGCAAGCCACTGAACTATGAATGTGTGTTAATACTATTCAATTTATATCACTCTTGCTTCCTACTATTACATCTGGATTTCTTGTATCAGTGCCTCCTTGTTAATACATTCAACATTGTATAAATTACTAGCTGATTTGTAGCCGGGTGTTGACAACTAAGATATCATCATTCATCATCAGCCGTTATAAGTCCACTGCTGGACAAAGGCCTTTCCCATCTCCTTCCATGACTGCCTATCTTGTACTAACCTCTGCCAAGTTTTACCAGCAAACTTTTCTATCTTGTCTCTCCATCTGGTGTCTGGTCTTTTCCTACTTCGTTCACTACCCCATGGGCACCAATCGGTTAGCCTTTTCCCCCATCAATTATCATCTCTTCTTGCTAGGTGACCAGCCCATCTCCCCTTTTGCTGCTTAATTAGTTGTATAAAATCCTTCACTCTAGTCCTACCTCTGATCCATGTTGATCTTTTTCTATCTCTTAGAGTTATTCCTAGCATTGCTCTTTCCATGGCTCTCTGCACTATTCTGAGTTGGTTTTCAGCTCGTATTGTTAGTTTCCATGTTTCGCATCCATAAGTCATGGCTGGTATTATGCAGCCGTTATATACCTTACGCTTTAGGCACATTGGCAAGGTGCTTTTCAGAATGTCTCTATTCATACCAAATGCTTTCCAACCTATTGTTATGAGTCGTTTTATTTCGCAATCATGGTCTTTCTATATTTTTCTAATTAAAGTATATAATTTTGTTAAAGTAATTTATTACCTATGGAATATATATTAACTATAATAACACCCAAAGGCAAATTAAACTAATATATTTGTTATTAATATTGATTAATTTCTATATTCATGAAGTCTACTACTGCTACTATAACTTAATATTTAGGCTTCAGACTTGTGAGGGAGGAATAATGAAGATCGAGTCTCTTTTGCTCCCATTCAAACATAAGCATCCTCTTCCATTCTTACCCTGGTTCATTACATTGCAATCAAGAAGAGAAAGAATGAAAGATATGAGGAGAATGAATAATAATCTGAAATAACAGCCGTACATACAAACAAGAAGAATAATACCTGAAGTATTAGTTCATATTGTTAGACTTAGAACTTATCCCCTTATAGTACTTAGCTTGGTACTCAACCAGACATACTGGAGCCTTTATGTAAAATCTTGCTTCTATTTATGATGAAACTAATTTTCTAAATATATTCTAAGGCTCAGCGAACCTTGAGTGATTTTGATTCCATTAACTTCTGGCTCCAGACATATTGCTTAAGCAAATAAGCCAGCAGCTATCAACATGGAAAGATTCATTAATTAATATTATTAGAATACTAACAGGAAAAGTTAGTCCAAATGGCACAATAAAGCAGCTGGTAACTAGCAGAACTAATTATTAACGTATTCTAAGAGTATTCTCATCTGATAAACTGACATGACTTCTCAGTAGAATCCCTTGTAGGTATGGAATTGGTGGATAACACTTGGAGCAGAAATTAATGTCTGAAGAACTGTTGGTGTTTGGTTCCCATGTTTTAATTTTTAAGCAAAATTGAAGTAAATAAAATAGACAAGGAGACGTGAAGAATACTTAAACACCAATTACAATGCAGTTGATTTAATAATTCCTCATATACTCACACACCTGTACTGCATCACCTGAACACAACTATATACCTTAATACATGCACAAATACAGTCTCACTAGTTTGTGCTAAAATTTGATATGGCTATTATTTCATAATTATGTAACATGAATCTTTGTTGCTCAGTTCTATAAAGTGAGATAAAAGAGATAAAAGAAATAGAAGATGTGTCCTATACACCAAAGGAAGCCTGGAGAGTACACTGGCTAAAACCTTGTTTAAACAGCAAAGATGAAGTTACTAGTACAAATGAGTCATGGAATATAACCATACTTCACCTAAAATGTTCAGATCACATTTCTGATATGAACATTGTAACATGCTAATACTAACAAATACACACAAAAGTGTACATATTACTCAAGACATAAACATGAACATTCTCAAGAAAAATAAACATTATCTGAATATTATTAGTCTATCTCTAGCTCTACACCATCTTATTATATACCTTTTGACTGCTAGAGCAAACTGCAAAGAATAAAAAATAAACAAGTAGCTCCCAACGAGACCTGAACTCACATCCAACACCCTGGGAGCCCATCTTTCATGGATAGTGCCTTAAACACTTCAGTCATGAAAGCATCAATGATTAAACAGAGCTGAGATCTGTAGTCAGTAAATATTTATTTTTGATAGTTTTGGGAAGGGTCATTAACATTCAAATATGCATGTATATTACATGCAATAGGTTGTACTGAGTTACATGGTACCAGCAGCAAAGAGTAATGCCTGATTTGACATATTGGAAGAAGTGGAACCAGACTGCCGTGGAAAACAATAATATGAAACCAAACAATTATTAGAGTGAAATCCAAATCAACACATTCATTGTAAAAATCTGTAGCTACTTTTGCAATTTAATTGTGCACTAAATTCAAATTAAATCCTTAACACAAGCAGCTTAATCTACCTTTTTATTCAAACATAAAAGGCATACATCCATGCTTGAAAATACAGGATGTCCCAAAACTCATGAGTTTAAAAACAATATTGTGTTAGTTAATTATTGTTCTAAATGAAATTTACAAACTATTGATAAATTTAAATTACATATGAAAATCTTTTTACCTACATGGCCATCATTTTTGGTAGAGTTCAAATTTTAAAGTTTTGTCTATCCGTTTTTATTCTCCTTTATTTATTTGAGCAATTTATTATAATCCTCTTATGGCTTGCTAGGCTCATCAAATTTTCATCAGAGCTCTTTTAACTGTACATTTCTGGAACAATTTCCCTACTCTGTCCATTGTCAGCCTCTACAACACTGGACAAGGGGTTTGATTTTCCAAGTTGAATTCTGAGTTTTCTATCTCCTAGACTGGTTTACCAACCAAGGCTGAAGAGCCTAGTCTGTCCTATTATTTACCCATAGCTGGGGGGAGGTGTGTGAAGAGATGGATTCATGCCTTTCTCAAGGGCATTAGTGCGAAGTGAATGCAAACTGTCTCAGCCGGAATTTGAACTCTTGTTCTTCAATTCCATTTTTTGTGCTGCTAACTGTTAGGCTACTCGCAGCTAAAATTTAATAATTAAAACTTAACTACATTTAAATTGCAAACATGGTCACTTTTGTAATAAATGAAAACCAACTAGCTTAGAAGCAAAAAGGCAAAAGAGTGAAAGAGGAAATAATTCTGTTGTGCTTATCAATATATTTTCAATTAAAAAGCTGCCCCTATTAACTTATCTACAGAATTGATGCACAAATGTGTTCTATTCAATATCATTTCATCAAAGAATAATTGAGAGTAAATATTAAAAGCATATGTAAACTTCACTTTTGTTCAGGCATTTAACAGATTAACACAAAACCATCAAAACAATAAAAAAAAAATAAGCTGCAGATTTCCTGTCATGTCACTGAAAATTGTTAATCGATCAACCTGTCTGTCTGCTTGGCATTTTCTTGTCTGCTCAGCCTTTGTAATCACCTCAGTTAACAGGATCACAAGGCAAGGGGGTGTAAGTACTAACCAAATGAATTCTTCACAGATAAGTCCAGTCCATTAAGTTGGACATTTATCTAAGAGCACAGACTCTTTGATTTTTGCATGGACCAAGCATCATAAGATGAGGACCTAGCAACATCTTGCTTTTAATAGAGAGTTTTTGAATAATAAACTTTGATCATGCGATGGAGGCTCTGAGAGTAGGTAGAAATACAGTAAGTCTATTTCTCGATTTGCTACCATTAATAGAATCCCAAATCTCCCTGTAGATGGCAGCCCATCAATATTTATTAAAGGCAAACCATTTTTTCTTTTGGTTTCAAACTTTTTTGTCTTCAATTTCTAAATGAATATGAACCCTTTTTCTTTCATTTTAATATTTGTTTCACTATAAATGTTCTTTTATGGACCTTATACATCAACAACTACATGTTTTATGATTGAGATAATGGAGACATGATTTTCAGTTCCGACCAGAGGCCCTTGTCAAAATTTCCTTGGATACCTTCTTTAAGCAATGTTTTTATTTCTGACAAGAACATTCAGCCAACATACCTGCTGGAATATATACACAAAATTTTAACTCAATCAACTACTAACACCAGTAGAATTAGATGTACCGGGATCTACCGATAGATCACCCATGGGCAGTTATTTTAGGTGGGCATTTATTTGGGGGTTAAGTTTTTGTAGATGAAAATTTGAAAGCATCTATGTTTTAGTGCACTTTAGTATTAAAAACAACTTGAATATGCATATAATAATTAAGACATCAAGTCCGAAATATCTGTCAATTCGTTGTATAAACAAAAAGTTGCTTCAAAGAAATTAATTTGCTCAATACTTCTTCAATATTGCTGAATGAATATTTTTTGTGTTTGCAGGTACTAAATACAGTCTATATATATGTGTGTGTTTGTTTGTTAGGCTCTTGTAGCAACTTAAAAAGAAAACACTGTCCAAAGTAGTACCAAATACAATTAAAACGAGTTGTCAATTGATAGTGAAGTGAATAAAAACACGCGAGTTGTAACTTTTATTGTTTTATTATGCTCAATTTAGAAGTTGTAATGGCCTTTGAATAATGGCCCTGGGCTATTTGGTCCATTTTTTTCACCCAAATTTGGCTGTTTTTCCGTTTTACGCCCCCCCCCCCCAGGCGATCTTACGGTAGATCCCAGTAATAGTTTATGAATTTCTTAGATGAAGCATTGCCATTAATATTAAGTCCTGTTCTTTTTGCAATTCGTAACTCTTATAGGTAAATAATAGGGAATAATTGATTATACTATAGCAGTTCTAATGACCAACTGCTTTTAATGTTCCAACTAGTGAATATATGACTTGATCAAAACACTATTCAAAACCTACTCTGATAAGGACAATCTTTTCTGTATGGTATGTATTTATAAGATTGTCAAAATTCATATATCTAAATTTATTAAGGAGGTGTATATAAAAACATATCAGTGTTAAAATAAAATATACCATTCTTGTATATGCATAAATGTATCTAATCTCAGAATTTTTCTCTTATTATTATGTATTTCTTATTGAGTAAAGCAAAAAGTCATAGGAAAATTTAATTCTTAAAAACTGAACTTGTTACCTATATATACATGCATAGAGTGAGATAACCACTTTACTATCACTTTTTGCAATGTCTGCTACAATCTATTCAGTTCAGCACTTAGATGGGTGACCACTTAGGAATAGCCAGTATTGTAAGCAACCTGAGGCCTGTGTGCCAGACTAAGTAATGTTCGGTAAATAATTATCACGTCAGTTCATAAGTTGTGTACGGTTTTTGCAACTCGTAACTCTTAGTTTCACATGTAGGGAAGAAAATGCACAAAGACTGACCTGATACTATCCAGATCAAATATCCAAAAACAAAAGAAATAACTACATTCTTTCACTAGTAATGAAATCACAAGAGAATTAACAAGCCAATAAAACCAAAAGTATATATCTTGCACAAAACAAGGTCTTGATGAGGGATAATAAATATCCACAATGTTCATCTACCATAGACTGACAGTCTGAGCAGTTATGATGGAAGGCAATAAAAATGAAGATGAAAGAAATACTAGTCACAAATTAATAATGGTTAACAATACTTTATCTAATAAAAAATAAATCCAGATAATATTACAAATACTAGTACAACTAGTATATATAAAAACAATAACAAATATGATGCCGAGTGATCGGGGCAAAAATAAAAGATTTGTTCTTCTGCCAGCTGTAAGAGTTCTGGTAGCTAAATTGGTAGAGCAGTTGCCATACATAGGCAGGGTTCCTGAGGTAAAGGGATGAAAATTCGAGTCTTGTCCAGAGCTTATTCATTATTTCTGATCTGTGCTGTTTACTCACTGCTGTAGACTAACAGTCTGAGTAGTTGCAATGAAAAGCAACTAAAATTAAGATGAAAGAAAATACTAGTCAAAAATTAATAATTAAATGGTCGACAATGCTTCATCTAATAAAAATAAATCAATATAATGTTACTACTGATATTTACATAAGCAAACTACATAAAACCACCACTTGTATTCTGTGCATGTAATGTTATACAAGTGGTGGTTCTTAGTCATGTAGTTTACATTCCAGGACCGAGGCAGGAAATGACAAGAAGCCTTTTAAGATTTAAAATATGAAACTTTATTCCAGCTGGTACATTAGTTAAAAGAAGGATCTATGACTAAGGTGTATCAGGAAGTCAATGTTCAGTTATCCTTGTAGAATTCACACCAAAGTAGTAGTGGTGGTTGAGTTGAAGTTGTGATGTGCAAAACCTTACTGAAAGCACATCCAAATGGTAGTTGGTTTAAATTCAACGAGTTTTTCGAACAATAGAACTCATTCCTCTTGTTAATCACCACTACCCACAACGAACCAGTTTAAACACTGTTGCTGGGTTTAAGTTATTCATGTGTTGTGACATTTATATGTATCTATGTTTCCAGATTTCGCTCAGTCCTAACCGTTCATAGTAGAAACTTGAAATTTTGCACACACATTCCCCTCAATTAGTAGGGAAATGTTTTTGTTTTTTGGAAAATCCCCTCCCCCATAATAGGTTTTTAATGCAGAGTTCAATTTGCAATGTAGGTTCATCCTAAATTGATCCCTTAGTTTGTGTCTGGCAGCATTCATGCTTTTTTTTTTTTAAATTTGACTTTTTAGAGATCACAGTCCCAAAAAGTTAAGAGTAACTTACTCAATACTCACCCCTTTTTCCAATTGATCACCCCCAACACAGCATGCTGCTAAAAGACATTGGTCACATGATGGTTTTTATTGAGTGACTGACCAGAATCGTTTAAAAAAAAAAAAATCATAAATTTATGATTCAAACCAAAACTGGTAGTATTTTAATCAAGTTAACTATAGCACCACCACTGCTTAATTTACAAGGTAAAAAGCAGCATGTATGGGTGGCAGTGATTCATAATTTCCCTCGGAATGCTGGTTATTTTTGTTCTTCACACAATGTTTCAGACAATCCATTATACAGCCTTCCTCAGATGTACTATCAGTGTGTAAAGAGGAAAGCCATAGAATAGATTGGCCAAAATGTTGTGTGAAGAACAAAAATTACAAGAAGAACTAGCATTCCAAGGGAAATTATGAATCACTGCCACCCAATATTGCTGTGTTGGGGATGATCAATTAAAAAGTTGGAAAAAGGGGTGATCAATGAATAAGTTACTTCTCTCGCCTTTTGATGGGCTGTAATCACTAAAAAAGATCTGAATTTTCATAAAACAAGCATATTGAACCCCTCTTTAAAAACGTATTGGGGGAGTTCAAAAAACAAAAAAATAACATTTTCCCTACTCATTGAGGAGAGTGTGTGTGTGCAAAATTTCAACTATGAACGGTTAGGGCTGGGCGAAGTCTGGATACATAGATAATTATCATATTCTGTCGGATATAAATTCATCCATTCCCTGAATTTCATAGACACATATAAATGTCAGAACACATGAATAGCCTAAACCCAGCAATAAACCAATGTTGTGGGTAGCAGTGATTAATAAGTTTGATTGTCGGAAAAACTCTTCGAATGATAAGAACTCTTCTCAAAATTAAAGGTTGATTATTATTAACTTTTGAATTTCATCTTATTTCTGTTGCTTTTTATCATAATTCTCAGGCCATTATTCTATGAGAGCATGGATCAGAAATAAAGAAGAAATATCTTCCGGCTTATTCTTTATTTCCGATCCATGCAGCTTATTTAACTGTTGAGATCTGAGAGTTAGGATTAAAAAGCAAAAGAAATAAGATGAAAGAATGACTATTCAAAAATTAATAATAAAATTAATAATAATGACAATGCTTCATCTAAGAAATTCATAAACTATAACATCTAACTAGCATTCCAAGGGAAATTTTGAATCACCACCACCTATATATGCTGTGTTGAGGTGAGTGTGTGTAAAAGATTTCAAGTTTCTACTATGAAAGGTTAGGGCTCGGTGAAGTCCAGATGGATAGATAGATAAAATCGAACCCCCCTCTAAAA
>VCCN01006703.1:5975957-5991864 GCA_006491835.1 Architeuthis dux | reverse complement strand
TGTTTTGAGTGTATTCTAAGTTGGGAGGTGTTTCAGTTGGAATATACATTTAAAACTCCCTGACTTTGTCCAAAGAAGATTTTGTTTAGTGTACAATTCCTCTTTTTGATGACTAAGGCTTCGAGGATTGTAAGTCTTTTTCTGCAATTCACTATCTCACATATATATATATATTTATTATACACACACCCAGATTTATTGTTTGCATAAATAAGTATAGCCAGTGGCTGGAAAAGTCTTGAAGACAGACTTTAAAAACATCAAGTGTATATAGACAACTGCATAAACAAACACTCCCAAATGTATAAAATTCTGAAGGTCAAAAAAAGTTACTACAAACACTATAAATGATAAGGAAGTTATGGACTTTATAATTACAACACTTGGTGGTCGAAAGTACTAGAATTAATACAACAAAGTACAGTTTATACACACTTTGGATCCTGTCCTGTCGGCAAATCATCTGCCAACAAGAAAAACTTTTTTTTAAACTTAACAGACGAACCTTGTCAGTCATATTTAAAAAAACATGTTTAATTGAAAAACTGCTGTCTAGATAGATAGATATAGAGATATTTATTTTTTTTTTTTTTAAATCATCTCTCAGAAATTCAAATATACCTGTGAATTTTTTCACGGGTAATAACTAGTATATTTTAATAATACTGAAAAGAGAAATCATTATTTTTAAATTGTGGCTCATCCATTTATAGTTTCATATAAGCTTGATAAAAAATACCATTATCTTTATCTTGGGCCTTATTTATAGTTATTAAATGACAGTATTCCTATACCAATAAAATCATTAATTAATCCGTAAGTAGTTTGATAATTTGTAAAACTAGAGTCGTTACTGTTCAGAGAAGTGAAAGAATACTGAAAGCATTATACACAACAGCATTAATGGATCTGTGATTGGTTATGTATAGTGTCTGAAGTCAAGAATATAGAATGCATGAATAACTATCAATACATAGATGATTGCACTGTCAAGGCTTAAACACTCAAACTATCAAAAATATAGACATCTTTTATCTTTAGTGTTGCTCTTTAATAAAACATCCGCAAAAGTGTGTATATGAGAGTGGCAACTGAAGAGAGGACAATAAGTGTGCAAAGATGTCCTTGGAAAAATTTGGTCAAGCTCTGATAGACAAGCATTCTGTTTGAGGATCTAATAAGTTTATTATTAAGAAACATGAACTTGGCACTTCTGTGCTTCAGCACAGAAGTGGTCAAAGTGGTTCATCTTCAATTTGACCAATCAGTGGAAGGTAAGAGTCAATCCCAGACAAAATCTACTGAAGAGCAGAAACAGAATAATGATAATAACATCAAAAAGTTACCCTCCCTAAATCTTTATGTGTCAATGTTGTTTTTCTATTGTCAAACTCCAATCCAAGATGGAGTTGACTTTATTTTCTCCCCGTAACAAGAACAATCCTCATCTAATTTAGGGGAGTAAACTCTTCACTGTTTGTCTATCTCGTCACATTAAACCAAACAGATATATAAAATTAATATTTTCCTACTGTGATTTGAAGTGATTGGTAGGCATCTCTCTTACCAACTGAGCTAAACTGACAAGTCTTGTATATTTATTACATATACAATACAAAAGTTACAGAAACCATCTTTAATCAGAATAGAACTAAGAGTGGATTGACCTTGCAGCAGCCAGGCATGTCTATTTCCATACTCTTGTTAATGCAGGTAATCTTTTCTAGTCATATTTGAAAGCCACTTTATCCAAGAGCTGGAAAAGACATAGCAAACAAAAAAAAGAAGAAGTGTTTGGCAGCAGAATCAAATCTAAAATGTACACTAATTAATAGGATAGCAATAATGGCTCATTTCGTGGCAACATAATGGCTTTCAGCAGAATTCTGATTTCTAACTTGCTGCCTGTTTAAGAGCATTAACCAAGTCTGAAGACAAATTTCTGAAGCCTTAATTAAATTGTATCCAATGCATCACTTGCCCAAGCATTTAGGTCATAGAGATGTGGATTTCTACCATACATGGCAGCCAATAAGACACTAACAAACCATCATTTATATAAAAAGTACTGCTCATAAGTATTAGAAAAAAATGCTTATTTTCACAAAAGGGGGTCTTTTTGCACAATTGTGTCAGCGCTACCACAGTAGGATGACTTAACCGTTGAAAATAGATTGCATGATAAGGACTGACTTGACCGCTAAAGAAGCTAACGTTTTTTTTACTTTTGTACTAAGCTGGCACCGCAATGACTGTTTGAGTTTTAGTAAAAATGATTATTTTTTTTTTTTTTATTAAATCAAGTATTGTAAACCATTTTTATGTAGTCAAAAATTAATAAAAATGGTTTACAATATGTGATTTAATAAAAAAATAAAATAAAATAAAATAATCATTTTTTTTACTAAAACTCAAAGTCATTGCCGTGCCAGCTTAGTACGAAAGTAAAAAGAAATTTAGCGGTGATCGGTCAAATCAGTCCTTATGATACAATCCCTTTTTGATGGTTAAGTCATCCTACTTTGCCTTAAATTCTTATTTACTCATCACAAATACTTCTCTTCATTTATCTATTTGCACCATAATTTATTTTTAAAAATAGTTGTAATTTAAATTACTGTAATCCCCAACATTGGAGACGCTATTTTTTCCCCCCCAAAATAAGTCTGAAAAATTTACCCAGCATTCTACAGGGCGAAAGTTACTTTTTTCTTCTTCAAAATTTTGAAAGTCAAAATTGGGGAGCATCCTCAACACCAGGGAAATAGGCTAGTACAGTGTGTATGGCATAGACTATTAAAAACTGGCATAGAATTTACATAAACTAACACAGAAATGTTTGCACTTGGCAAACTAGATATGAGAGGGGGAGTCTTTAGCTGAGTTAATGTTGATTGATCAGCCATATATTCTAGTCATGTCCAAAGACAATTTTCTGAAATAATGTCACTCGCCCTAATTCTTTCTATGGGGGTCCAAGTGGAAACAAGGAGTGATAGGAAAGAGAAAGCGCAGAGATAAAACAAAAAGAAGAAAAGAAGAAAAGAAGAAAAAAAGAAAAAAAGAAAGTGGAAGGAGATAAGATAAAAGGATGACCAGAGGGGAGTGAGGGAGCAAGAGAGAGAGAGAGGAGGGTGGTAATTCAGAAAATAACAAAAAATGATTAGAATAAATAATAAGGGAAGGATAGAAAAAGAAAGAAAGCAATGTGAAAGGAATGATTTTAAAAAAACAAGATTTTGATTTTTGGCATGGCTCAGTGGTTAGAGCATTGGTCTTTTGAATGGAAGAACATCATTTTGTTCTTTATGAGATGTCAAAAATGAAACTTTGTTATAGGTTCCTTTGCCAAGAAAAAATGTTGCATTATAAAGAGCTTTGAAGGTGGATACACACCAAGGTTGTGCATCTATTGTGAGTGAATGAGGGACAGGGACACACAGAGACAGAGAGAGACATACAGAGACAGAGAGAGAGATAGAGATAGAGATAGAGATAGAGATAGAGATAGAGATAGAGACAGACAGACAGACAGAAACAGAGAGAGAGAACAGAAGGAAGAACAGTAAATAATAGGTAGCTGTTAAGAGGGGAAAACAGTTATAGAAATACAATAAATAGAAGAACAGAGATAAATAATAGTTAGAGAGGGAAAAGGGGATACAAGAAAACCATAAAAAAAAAGAAATAGAAAAACAAAAGGTTGGCCAATTCAAGCAGAATTAGCCTAGATGAGAACTCCCACAGGAGGAAAGAAAGGAACAAGGTGGATGTAGGCAATCAAAGAAAAAGAATTAACCTACGCTGGTGCCATAATAAAGTGATTTGTGTTGTGAGTGTTTGAAAGCCAGAAGACATCAAACGAAATGCCCTTCAATTAAATATTGTTGATATCCTAGCATCAGACCACACTCAAACAGCCTGGGTATATTCTAGCTCTTCTGGACATCTGCAACCAAATTTACAGCTTTCAAAGCCCATTAGCAGAAGTTACAAGGAAATTGGTGCTAAGCTAAATAATGAATACTGTATATGCTGGACTATAAGACGAATGGTTTGCAAAGATATTTAGAGAACTACCACTCACTGCAACTCATCAAAACCCCATAACTGTCCATATCAAGATTTGGTAGACAAACCCATAATCATAATACCAGTGCATTGAATTCTGTGTAATATTTACAAAAAAGCTTTCCTGTTTTTCTTTACAAAAAATCCTCAACATGGAAATGTTTTTTCTCCCCTTCAAACCACTTCCTTATTGGAAAGAGCCAGAATAAGTTTTATTGATTATGTGTCTATTCATTGTAATACCTAAAATTATTTTTCAACTTTCATTTCCTCATCTTTGTTTGTTTGTTTTCGCAATGTTTCAGCCATGTAGCCTCAGGTGTCTGTTGCATTCTGGGATGCCAGCGGGTACATGTATGATATGTTATGAAAAACAAAACAACAAAGATGAAGAAATTAATTCAAATAAACCATGTATGATTAAAACACCCTGTTTAACAAAATCCAGACAAGAACTATCAAGAAACAACCTTGAGGAATTAAATTTCATCTAAATAACTTTTCAAGACTGTTTCACCGCTCCTGCTTTTTTTATTTCTCATTATGCTTCAGCAAGCAACCTTCACTAAAGCTTTCAATCTCTCCAAATATCTCAACTTGCCCAATACTACCTGAGACTAAGTTGTTCATATCTTCTTTTTTATTATAATTCACCAAATGTCTGTCCGTCCGTCCACCTGTCTGTCTGTATGTGACAGCTTACTGCAAAAACCACACAACATAACCCAATGAAATTTTCTGTGTGTACCAATGTGACCCCGGGTAAGGTTAGTTTTTGAAAATTACTCCCCAAAATATGTTTTTAGAGAGGGGGGTTCGATTTACAATGAAAATTCATACTAAATTGAACATATTTTTGTGCCCACCCCTTTCAGCTGTCACTGCTGAAAAATAGCTTTGCATAGTGAGTGAGTACTTTGTTTTGTTTTTAGACAGGATGGCAGAGTAAGAGGGAGAACAGTGGTTACTTTAGAGAGAGAAAGAGGAAGATGCTTTTCCGAGATCATAAAAAAAAAAACCCTCTAAAATTCACAAAAACCACACAACATAACCCCATGCGACTTTCTGTGTGTACAAATGTGACCCTGGGAAAGATTTTTAGCTAATAAGTTTTTGAACCCCCCGCCAAAAAAATGTTTTTGGGGAGGGATTTACAATGTGAATTCCTTCTAAAATGGATACAATTTTTGTGCCCACTTTTTTTGTTTATTTTCTGTTAAGCAGCATTTTTCCTAAAAAAAATTTCTGAAAGTCACAAATTAGTTTATTTTCTATTAAGCATACATACACATACATTTTTCCGAGATGATAAAAAAAACCCTCTAAAAGTCACAAATATCACTTTTTAAAAACATATCTATATCTATAATTCTTTGACATTAATTCATCCCATCCATTAGTCCGGGACTTTAGTCTAGTAAAAATGAAATGAAAGAGACACAATCTTTCTTCCTCAATCAATAAGTATCTTGACAATAAAGACATTTATCTTTATGAAGACAGAAGACACTGCATGGTCAGGCTAAACTTTATTTCCATTGATGGGCATCTAAGGTCGCAATCATATACCAGAACAGTGATGGGGCTGAAAGAATATCTAGCGGGGCCCTGGAAAATCTGAATGAATGAGAATTCTTTTAAGGAAAGCAGCTGCCAAAAATCATAAATCGTGTGAAGTGAAGTGATTTTTCTGAAGTACACGTCTGCGTTAAAGACGCAGACAGCTTCCTATTTTTTTGTTATTGATTCGACAGTATGTCTTCCGAACACGCTTTCCAAGAAAAACTTTTACTGTGGGCATGAAAAATTACTAAGAGGTAATTTTGAGGTTTTCCCCCCACCTTAAAAGCATTTATTGACAATGATGAGACTGGGGAGGGGGAGTTACCAAGGCTGAAAGGGATGTGATACAAAAGCATTTGCAGCAACTGAGCTTCAACTTTACAAAGTACTTTGGTGACAAGACTGCGAACACTAGTACTCAGTCTGTTCCCGATTCTTTGCAAGAGGACTTCATTGATTTAAATAACAACTTGACTCTTAAGCCAATGTTTGAATCTTCAAAGTATTTGGACATATGGTTAAAGATGGTCAGCAATTCAAAGTTGCAAGCAGTGAAGATTCTATTTCTATTTCCGACAACATATTTGTGCGAAGCTAGATTTTCAGCTTTAACACTATTAAAAACTATGCAACGGAATAGACTTAATGCAGGACGGGATATGAGACTGGCATTGGCACAGTCAGTTGCGCCACAAATAAAAACCCTGGTAAAAAATAAACAATCTCACAAACAAGCAAGCAACTAACACTACCTTTTGTGTTGTTTTTCCGAGAGTTTTTGTAAGATTTGAGTTTATCAAAATAAATGTCTAGTTCGAATGGTTTCTGAATGTCTGAGAGGTCTGGAGGTTTGGTCCAAAGTTGAAAAGGGGGGTGCTGGCAAAAAAGTCTGAGAACCAAGGGACTAGAATACTGGTCATTTTATACATTTATATCTATTAAGAAGGGAATTAGCCTTCATCCTGGATCTGATCATCTTTAGCAAGTGGGTTTTTACGGGGATAGGATTGCAAGCCCAGACCAAACCTTTTTGCTATTTTCACCTATAGCTGGAGGAGCAGTGAATTCCATTCCTGGTTTTGAATTCAGAGTGGTCTTTCTCCTAGACTGGTTGCCCACCAAGGCTAGAGAGTCCAGTCTATTAGACAACTGATCATAATTTGATAATGCTCCAAGGTGCTGATGATACCCATGTTCTGTCAAACGAATCAGTTCATTTCTTATCAAATTTTATTTTCAGAATTTCAAAGGCACTTTGTTTGAAATCAGCCAACATTTTGTTTCAAAATCAAACTTTAAATCAGATCAAAATTCCACCAGCATATATAATATTCAATTAAAATAACAAAAACAGATAATAAAATTTGATCTTGAGAAACTAGTCAGATAAGATTTTGTATTGCTTTATAAAGGCAAAAGATAGAATCAGGCAAGTTATTTTCTGCCTTTGACTCCTGTCTTCATCTTTCTGTTTAAAGTAGACTGAAAAATAAAAAGTATTAATAATCCAGGAAACCATTTTAACCCAGATAATGCAAACTAACCTAGTCTCATCTAGCTTCATGCACAAATATTTTTATGTCACCCAATCAAATTAAAAAGTTCTAACAAAAGAATGTTTGTAGGAAAGATTAAAAGTTCATGAGAATATTCACAGGTGTGTAAAATGTGGGAAAGACCAACATACTTTGAAGATATAAGCAGTTATGTTAGAACAAATAATAAAGGCATTTTTACTTAATGCTGGACAGTTTTCATAGAAGAATGAATCAACTTTCATGAACAACAAACCATTTCTTAATATAAATCTATGCATTCATTATTTTTTACCAAAATTGTATTATTTTTTTTCTGAGAAAAAGTCAGCTTAGTGACATACATTCGAACTTGTTGCTGAAAATGTAATTCCCAATAATAATGTTGAAGTAACTCATAGCTACACACACACTCATGTATACAAAGAAATGACAAATTGATCTGAAATAAAGTATTTTTCTCTGTAGAAATAAAATGCCCACTGACAGTAAAATGTGACATTCACATGATAAAAACATCAATATTGAAACTTCTGATCTTTCAAAATTAACTTATCACACCATGATAGCAAATTTCTACAAGTTGAAATTTTATAATCACATTAAAAAAAAGGGAAATTATGAATCACAGCCATTTATATATGCTTCTTTTTACCTCGTGAATTAAACAGTGGTGGTGGGCAGTGATCACTAAAAAGTCCTAATTTTCAAAAAAAACAAGTGAGAATGCTTCTGGACACAAACTAAGGGTTCAATTTGGCATAAACTTATATTGTAAATTGAACACTAAAAACCTATTTATGAACGGTTAGGGCTGGATGAAGTCTGGATACATAGATAGATACATATAAATGTCAGAACACATGAATAACCTAAACCCAGCAATAAACCAGTGTTGTGGGTAGTGGTGATTAAAAGTAGAGGATTTTTACTTTGTAAGATTATATCTAGTTTTTCTGAGTTCTAATAGTGTATTGGATTCTTTATTGAAAAGGGGGAGAAAAGCTTTATATGATGCAAATTTTATGCAAAAACACAAGAAGATTTTCATTGTTTATGTGTTAGTTTGGACTGATTTCCTCATCTGTGTTGTTTTATTTTATCACAATCTTTTGGCCTCGTACCCTGCAGCTTTCCTCAGGTGTTTGTTTTGTTTTCAACACAACAACAAAGACGAAGAAAATTAATCTTAACTAACCTATATACAGTGATTAAAACACCTTGTCTAAAAAAAAGTCAGATAAGAGGATTTTCAGTCAAATCCCCTTATGTGATGCTCACAACAAATTCGACCATCAGTTACCACCCCAACTCACCATAGTCTGGGGAGGATCCAGGGGGTCTTCTAGGGTCTTCTGGAAGACCCTCAGAATTTTTCCGAAAATTTTTACTTATACTGTTTTCTGAGCATCTTCACAGTTTTAAATCTTTTTGTCTCAACATATGACAACCTTCTGTTTCCCTTTAAGTGGCCAGAGGCCCATAAAATATAATCCCACTAATCGTTACTGATAGATCACCATGGGTAGTTATTTTAGGTCAGTGTTTATTTGGGGGTTAAGTTTTTGTAGATGAAAATTTGAAAGCATCTATGTTTTAGTGCACTTTAGTATAAAAAAACTGGACAACTTGAATATGTATATAATAATTAAGACATCAAGTCCGAAATATCAGTCAATTCGTTGTATAAACAAAAAGTTGCTTCATTCGCTCAATACATCTTCATTATTACTGGATGAGTTTGAAAAAAAACAATTTATATTATTTATTTATTACAAAAATTAAATTATTGTTTGCAGGTACTAAATACAGTCTATATAATATATACTGTATTTAGTATATATGTTCGGCTCTCGTAGCAACTTAAAAAGAAAACACAGTCCAAAGAAGTACCAAATATGATTAAAATGAGTTGCTGATTGATAGTGAAGTGAATAAAAACACATGAGTCATAACTTTTATCATGCTCAATTTAGCAGTTGTGATAGCCTTTGAATAATGGCTCTGGGCTATTATTTAGTCCATTTTTTCCTACCCAAATTTGGCTGTTTTTCCGTTTTACCACCCCGGGCAATCTTACGGTAGATCTAGGTAGTATGGTTAAGGAATTCTTTAAAATATGCTAAGTTTTCATACCATGACTGATGTATTCAACTAATATTATTGCTAAACACAAATTATCCCCCTTGTGAAATATGCCATGTTTGAGAACAGCGGTGAACCTATTTTTAATGCTGATACATTGTTAATGAAAACGGATTCATTCTATGAAAAAAAAACCCAAGCTGCAGAGTAAAACATCTAATATAAGCATGAGAAAGAGAATGAAAGACTGGATGTGTATGGCTGCCAATCATTCATTGTAAGGATGTGCACAGGATAATAGTCTTAATAATCACAAGTGAAGCCACATATCTCTGCAGATTAATCTTCATAAAGTGGATGAAAAAAGAGAATCTGATTATGATGGAAGTGGACAATGTTGAGAATGGCTGGTGTGGAAGAGGGCTGGAGTTCATTTATTGGCAAGGACAAATCTGTACAGGTTATTATTGCTTCATGTAATAATCTTTAAGTTACAGTGAGAGATAATAAAGTAAAAGAAAAAGCACAAATGAGAGACAAAAGAAAAAAGGGGGAAGAGATTTAATTAATTTAAAGAACCTTAAAAAATCTGAGAGAATAAATTATTGATGCACATGTGCATTAGAACTTCTCAAAATGGATGTTACTGATTTGAAATGCATTGTATCAGATCAATTTGATGAATAAGATATCTAAGAAATTTCTAATGTATTTTATTACTTTTAGAAACAAAATATTTTAAAAAAGACTAACAAGATTGCAATAATAATGGTAGTTATAATAAGCATATGCAATATATGATAAAAATAAATAATATATACAAGATTACAACCTATAAAAGACCAAACCTAGGCCATAAAAATTGCACAGAACTACAAATTATGATTTGTTATTGAAATAAGGACATGCAGTGATCATCAGCATGGAAAAAGGAATTGACAGTTCCAGCTGAGGCTGTTGATGTTCACTTTGGAATAATGCTCTTGGGAAAGGCATGAATCTATTTATCCCTGCACTTTGTTACATTGCCAGATATATTGACTAAATATCAGGTCACTGGCATGCCAGGATAAAGGGTGAGGGAGAAAAGAGTGGGTGAAAAAACACTTTAGCAAACCACTCCCCTATAACTATATTACCTACAGAGGCAGTAGCAACAAAAAGCTGTTACCCCCACAATCAAATTTGGGAGGTTCAATCAGAAAAATATTAAAATAAAATGCTTGTTGGACTGGAATAAAGTTTGAGAAAATTCTTGAAGGAGAATAGTAAAACTGAATGAGACTGACAAAGATTATCCTGAAAGAAAGTCAACTACAAATGCTCATCTGATATACTGTTGGATAGCATCAGGAGGTGCAATCCCACACTTGGTTTAGAATCTGATATTAACAGACACAGGCACCAAGCAATAAGTTTTCATTTGTAATTAAGCCCATCTGTTTTGATTGGAGGCAGGGCCGGAATACACTATAGGGCTGAGTAGGCTTAAGCCTAGGGGCCCGTAGCTAACAGGGGCCTATAAAAAGTCTGGGATATTCAGACTTTTCTTTTTGACAGGATAGCCAGATTAGCCTATACGCAAACTACGCTATGGGGTAAGGCACATGGCATTGATGGGGCCCCAAAATAAATAGCAATTTAGAAATATATCACTACTACTACTACAGAGAAAATAAATTAAACAATAAAACATTCCCTGATGTGAAGTCTGAGCACTCACTATAGCTGGAGCCTGATATGGAATAATAATAATATCTTAAAACTTAATAACAATGTCCTGGAATGAATATATTACACATTAGCACATAATAATCCACTTTATTCACACAATTGACAGATTGCATTACTTACTTAAAATTATACACAAAACGGAGGTGGGGGCAGAAGGATGGTACAAGATAGGTGATGGTGATAGTGATAGCCTAGGAACCCTAGTATAGGTTAATCAGGCCCTGATTGTAGGATGTAAGTTTAATATTTATTCTGCATCCCCACTTAAATCAAATTGTGAATTAAGTTATTTTTAGTATGAAGTTAATAAAAAAAAAAAGAACCTAGTTCTCTGGCTTGGTATGAGCGAAGATTGTGGACAACTCTTCAGTGGGACAAATTTCTCTGTGAACTCAGCAGCTAAATGAGTACATTCTAAGCTGTGGGATTAGGGTGGAGGTATCCCTTCGGTGGACATAAAGTCCTAGTCTCGACCAAACTTGAAAGGATCACTAATCTGACGCATGCAACAGAAACTGGATCTTTGTCACCAGGCTCCTTACTCTATTGAGAGTTGTCTCTTAAGAGACGGAATGATTTACCTTTCTGGTCTTGGCTACAAATATCAAAGTATGCACCGACTCCACTTCTTAGTGCAATGCGGGGACGTGCTGTCCAGGTGATGGATATTGTATATCAGAAAATAGCTATGCCCAAGTTGTATTTGAGAAATGAAAATTAATTTTTTTTCACATTTTAACTTTTATATGAAATTAACATTATATCACACTCATTCAATTGATGTTTATAATGACTAAGGCAGTGCCCGTTCCAAAGGTGCATGTTTGGAAGGGGCCGAACTTCATGGTGTGTGGAGCAGCCTGCCATGTAAAATAATAATAACAGCTTCGAAGTATTTTGGTTACTTCTCTTCAGTGGTGCTAATTTAGACATTTTATATCTAAATTTAAATAATTTTTAATTTTTATTAGATTTCTCGAGAATTGCAGATGCAAAAAACTTTAAACTTGACACTGCGCTGCCTTGCCTTGTGTGCTGAATAATATATCTGGTGAATGTCAACTTCATACAATGGCCAGTTGTCGAGCAATTGATGTGCATAATACACACCACAGATTTCTTTAACTGTAGTTATGTTGATAAAAGACTTATATTTCGTTGTATTCATGTACTTAGCAGAAGATGAAACTAATATTTACTTTCATTACTATTTTAATCCCAAAAGCTGTAAATTAGTCATATTTCCGCAGTAGATGAAACAATTTCAAATAACGCTCAGAAATATCTTTGCCTCTATCCAAGAACATCAGAATACAGCAAGATTCAATATTTTTCTAATACAGAAAAACAGAAGAAAAAAAAACCTGACCAAGTGATTTATACATAAATTGTTTATAAATATTTGCATGGGAATCATTTCCGTTTATTTCTTTGTACTAAAATCAATAAATCTGTAACCTAATCATGAAAAAAAGTATTTACTTTAAACAACAAATATTTATTTAACATACTTGTCAATGCATTCAATTCAGTGGTGAATATTAATCATATAGATTGAACATTATATAGTGAAAATTTGTGTCAGGCTATGGATTTATTGATCCACTCTCGAACGATAGTGGACAGAGGTATAGTTATATTTCTGCTATGGAACAATCCCAATTACAATAAAAATACTATACACAAAAATCTTACCATAAATACTAATTTATGATACACTTTTTAAAAACCCAAAATTTATTTCAGATGAACTTTTTCTCATAAGGTGAAAAAATGCTAAATAATTTAAGTCTGTAAAATAAAATAGTATCTTATTTGATTTTTGTTATCTAGGTCTATTAATACTGTCTCAGATATTTTGTATAAATGTGTTAATATTAACTGCATTTTATTCTTATTAAAAGAAAAGAATAATGAATAGTTGAAAGAAATCAGCCTTTACTGAAGTACTGAACTTCCATATTGACAAAATGTGCTTTCCTTTTAACCAAAACACAAGCAGCTCTTGCAAAAGCTTTATATCCATCTGTAAATATTGATAATTAAAAAGACACTTTGTTGTATGTTGTATGTGAGATTTACATATCAACTATGCTATTTTAAAATGTGTATTAATTCCTGTGGAAATTGCTTGATGAAAATAAAAATTAAAAGAAGCTCAGAAAACACATAAATAACTCCAACAACACTTACAGAGGTTAAATACGCAACAAAATTATCATTTCTCAAAAGAAATCTTTTTAAAAAAGCAAACTGTTATCCATTTTTTCTCAAAAACACATTTGTTTCATTGAATCAGAAGCCAGAAAAATGATCCAGATAATACACTTGTCAGATAAGGTACAATAAGAATCACCCAGTTAACAGTTTCTACTCGATAAAACAAAGAGGAGAAAAAAATTCAATATTTTATCTAAAATAACATGATTTACATTCCTATTGAGACAGAATCAGTAGGCAGGCAGATAAAGACAAAAATACAGAAAAGAAAGCAAGCAACATTTTACAAACTTGTTTTTAATAATACTCGCTTAAAGGCCATCTTCACCGGCCATTAAGCTCGATGTCAAATCATTTCCTTTGTATTGAATTAATTATATAAGAATTTTTATAACTGTGCTATAACGGGGGACGAGAAACAATAATAAGAATAAAAGCATCTTTGAATTTGTACAATATTGCCAACCATGCTATATCGGGAGATGCCAGTACCAAGACAATAAATGTGTCTTTGATTTGCACTAATATATATATATATTACACACACACACACTAGATAATCCTGTGATCCATTGGGTCACTAACAGGTGTGAGCGCGAACACAGACCCCCACAATATTATTTTTCAGCTGCAAATCAACCAGACTTTTTTTGCATTTTTCATTAGCACATTTTAGAACCTAAAAAAATGTTGTGATTTGGGGAAATGATATCACAATTAGGTAAAGGAAAATAACCTAAATACTTCAAAATCATAGTTTTGTATGATGGACGAAAAATGAGGGTCCAGTTTGGCAGTGTAGTTAAAAAAATAGGGGTTTTGGAAGAATGATTTCTCAAAGAAGTCAGAGAACTAACAGCAATACTTCACAGCTGTACTTTCATATTATATATATAGCAAAGTACAAATATAATAATATGAATATGAGGTCAGGTAAAAAGAAAGTGTTGTCAGAACAAAAAATTCCAAAAGAATTTCTGATCAGAACAAAAAATAATTCACTGATGATGTCATAAAAATTCCAAATTCACGCAATAAGGCATATGGCATAAAATCAGTGTCCAGTTCCTCATTGTAATTGTAGTGTAACTTGAACCCCCACCCTACTAAAACAATGTAATGAGTGAAAATCACCCAGATTTATTTTATTCTCTAAGTTAGAGCAACCTGAAGATGCGGGTCTAGAAATATTCTGCTAACCACGTGCCGTTTTTGCTGGGTTACAGCAACATGCATACATAAAAACTATCATTATTATAGAGATATGTGCAAAAGCCGGGTGAGGGAAAAAAAAAAAGGATCATTTGTAGAAAGATAACTCAATTTATTCAAATAGTTCTTCGGACAATTGAACTCCTTGTTGGTGCTATTAACATTACGTCTCGGACGATCCATTCTTCGGCCTTCTTCAGGTGTAAAATCTATGTGTGATGGGGGTAAATAGAAGTTTTTTTAATTTCGAAGGGGGTAACCCTTATAATGTAGGATTCAGGTGTTTCTTTGTCCTGGTCTTGTCGGCTTCAACACACTCGGATTTTACACCTGAAGAAAGCTAAAGAATGAATCGGCCGAAACGTTGTGTTAACAACACAAACAACAACAAGGAGTTCAATCATTCAAAGAACTATTTGAATGTTAATGACTCTTCTCAAAACTACAGAAAATAACTCAATGTATGTTTACAGTTTTGAAAAAGAATTTTATCTATTAATCGTTATGCTACTATCAGAAAATGCTTAGATGAAAAACTAGACAAAGACAAAATTTGTTGACAAGAAACATTATTTTGAGAACTCTTGATGCACTATGTCAAGAATGAATTCACTGTCTCTACTTTGAATTGTACCTCTGATGATAAAGAAAGCAGAAATCTTCAATATATGTGAATAACAATGTTTGCTTGGCTGCAGCTCAGAAAGCAAAATAGAAAAAAACAATTTTTTTTTCAGATTGAAAACAGCTTTTCACCATTAAGATCAACATGACCTTTATTACAATTTTGTTCAGCTGCATAATAACAAAAACAAACAACTCACAGGGGAGTGGGTGACAAAACAAAAACACATGCTATCACTATTGCATGAAAAAAAATATTATTTAGAAGAAGAATTTAACAAATTCAGCATTGAAAAAAAATTAAAACGATTTCCTGTCAGTAATATTAGAAGCTGAAAAATTAACAGGTAATTTTTTGTGAAAGCTGAGAATACATTTTTGGAATTTTTGGTTGGTCATTTTGGCTTTAAAATATTAATTGAACATTTTGTTTTGTCTTTAATATTTAAATTTTAATAATCTTATGGAATTTATTCATTTTTCAAAATCATCTACCAAATGCGCACTAAAACATTAAGCTGATATTTCTTATATAAAGCCTCATCAAAGTAGGTGTTACTGTAGATAACCAAGCGAATGAAGAAAACAATTGAAAACACTGTTATGAAAGCTAAATGATGTTACAGAATTATAATTTTTTAGATTAAGCCTTGTCAATTACTATAAATTTTTGACTAGTCAGTCTTTCATCATATTTCTGTTGCTTTTTTACACATAGTAATTGTCAATATATCCAACAAGTTAAAACTGCAGTTCATTCTGTCCAAATTTACAGTTCTCAGTCCACGCGGTCTTCACTCCTTGGGTATTCTAAAACAAGACTTATTTATTTTCATAATGAATGATGAGATACATTAAGAAAA
>VCCN01006703.1:5956294-5969822 GCA_006491835.1 Architeuthis dux | reverse complement strand
AGCAGTACCGCTAGTAATGAACCATTAAAATTGATTCCCACACACTATATATATATTATATATACATACATATACACACACACACACACAGTACATTTGCAATTTAACCAGGAGCTATCATTTTTGCCACTCTAAAATCTATATATGAAATAGCCGTATTATGTCAGTAACACTTGCTTCAATGTTTTCGCTGATTTTCAATGCACAACATACAAATTGAGTGCTGAAATTTGCTAAAACAAAATTTATTTAAAAAATTTGCTCCTTAGTACTTTTTCCTTAGAACCAGAAATATTTAGTTTGTTGATACAGAAAATAACCAAAGCAAAGTAGTGAAGTGGAGTAGTAGCAGTAAAGTCAGCAGTAATAAGAGAAAGCTGAAATCTTACCTACATATACTAGGTTCAAATGCAGTAGATGCTAAAATATAACCATGATTATCATTTCATTTTTTCCGCTGTTCACCAAAATTCACTGTGTCAATAAATATGTATGTAATCATTAGAGTGAATGACGTTTTTGACATATTTGTTTAAAAAATTCTACACATGATATCATGGATTATATAAACAGCTAACATGTATAATATTTTCATACAAAAGAACAGTACAAATCTAAAACATGCAAAAGAATATTTTTTAAAAATGCTTTAACTCTTGAATTCATATAGCACTTGTAACCATTCTTCAATGAATAGGATTTTTAAAAAATAGAACCGTTTTGTGAATTGAATTATAGAAAAATAAAAATAAATTACCAAAAAGCACAAGGGAGGTAACTTGAATCAAAAGTTACTCCTATTGAATTACTTTTTTTTTACTAGAATGAATTTAAGAGTTAAACAATCTTTTTAATGCACAACCTACTAAGCTATTTCAGTCTAAAAACCAAGTAAGCACTTAATTAAGATCCACTAGGTCTGAAGTTCAATTAAATCTACCAAATTGGAGCAGTTTGTTACCATACACTGATTACAAAGAAATTCATAATACTATTTAAGAATGAAAGAAAAAGAAATCCATTCTTGCTAATGGTCTACCATGTAAAGTCTGTAATATCCAAATTGTACCTATGTTATTAAAAGATAAGGATGTTAGTTCTAATAAATTACCTCAAATTTAAATGTAGAAATATGCAATATGCAGTGATTCAGCTCATTAATTGTTTCCATTCTGTGTTGTGAGCGGAGGCCTTTACTTCATTAGCAATAACAGATTGCCAGTGAGGGACCCAAGTTCTGCTCAGTGGAAATACAGATGTCTGTTTGCAATGGTAATTGGTAATCATTTATGAGCAGCCAACCATAACTGCTAATTTGACAGCTGTCACCAGGGTCATGGGTATCTCTGGAAACAGCAATTTGCTAAAGCTGTTCAGAATAGTTCCAATTCCACCATTAGAATTGAGGAACATTTTAATTTTTCTTAGAGAACCAGATTAATCAGACTAAGGGTGATGAAGGCACTCAGTGTTCAATTGTGAATGAAAAGTACAGGCGTCCACTGATACAACGTGGTTCGTTATAGCACAGTTAGCGATATAAGGCAGGTGGGTGATGAATCCCAACATCTTTACCTATATTATTTCCCACTCATCTAGAAAACGGTGAATAAAAACAGAATTTCCCTTTGAACCAACATATCGGGCTAAGCACTATTTTATTACACCATAAGCCGATTTGAGGACAGAGGTGACAGAACTCCCACCTCATTCCCCACTAAGAAACATATTTGACTGCCGATAAACCAACTGTAAAAATGAAATGAATTAGACAAAAACATTTCAATATTCAATGAACGAACATTTAAACAAAAAAGATTTAATTTGAGTTTTCCCACTCAGGAGCACAAATATAGGGTATCTGAAGACAGGGGCTAAGAGTTCAAAGGGTAAAGTCATTAAGGTAAATATTCTGTTTTTAAATACTGAAATTTGGTACACTTTGTAATATATTGTAGTCATTTTGGTGGTATTATTTAATGAAAAAAAAACCAAAACATTAAAGAATGCCTTGTTTATTTGTTCAAACCCCACTTAGTTTTTATATGATATACAATGTTTGCTGCAGTTATCATGGCTCAGTTATAGCATGGTTGACTTTCTTGGACCACAACACCCGCGCTAGAACCGGGCACGCCTGTAGAAGTGATAATTTCAAGTATGTTTAAAGCTCATTGCAATAGTTAATGTTTCAATCTACCAAAGAAATTTGTTATAATGTGTTATATAACATGACTACATTAGCCAAAGTCTGCAGCAATGCAAAACATGGCTCATTATAATACACATTTTTAATGGATGAAAACACCTCTGTTTCCATATCTTCATCACAACCTATTAGGAAAAAAGAAAATTAACTTTACTTGAAAGTTAAGGTGAATTTGCAGTCAGCCTAAATTATTAATACCTGATCAACTTTTGAACGATGACATTTCAATATAGTGATGGAAGAAACAATATTTATTTGCATCCACACATGTACATGTAGGCAAAGAGAAAAATTGCCCGATCCCTTTGGTGTCAAAACAACCCACAACCCTCCCCTTATAGTGCAATGGTGAGGTGCTTCCCCAGGGTTGGAATCCCCAGAACCAGGCTGACTTCATTTATTACGTGTCTCACTCAAAGACAAAACACGACTGATCCCAGCTAAAACACCTAGATTCGGAATTAGTACAGGAATTTTCCATATATGGAAATATAGAAATGTTCTACGAAGATTCTTAAAAATAGAAATGTTTTCAATTCAGTCAGTAAGTAGGTTGAGAAAGTAAAGGAGAAAGGATGAAGGCAGAAGCGAATGTGATTGGCTGCAGCGTGATGGTGATGGTGGTGGTAGTGGAAGGATTAAGTGAGCCAGGGCATGAAAAGAAAGAAGAATTATTTCACATGCCACAAAAGGGTCTGTAGGGTAATCTGATCATGAATAGTCTACTGCACAGGCTCATGATGATCAAGGATCAAATTTAAAGATAGAATGGAGATCAATATGAAAAACCAGTGTAATATTAAACCAACATGTTGTCAAAAGATGTCTCATTTATTTTTGCTTTTCAGGCACCGAGTTAGAAACAACTTTTATTAAGTTGTTTGTTACTCATGAAATGTCCATTTGTTTTTATTTTCTCACATCATAGAGAATAATGCTAAAAGTGAAATATTTACAAATGTAATTGCATTTTTTTGCAGATTCAATGTAAATCTATATACATATAAAAGCCAAATATGCAAATTTGTATGATTGTCTGCTGTTTGTGTCCACTACCTGACACATCCCAAAACTCATAATGGACTGGCCCAAATGAAACACATTGAAACGCCACTAAAAAACGTCAAAGGGTTTTGAAATGTGATATTCTGTTGTCATAGTAGCAGAATTCTGGAGCAAAGGAACGCTGTCTATTAAGAAAGAAAGATTAATGTACCTCTTTCTCTTCCCTTTCTTTGATCCGATGTCTGGGTTAGGCAATACTGTTTGTTAAAAAGAAGGGGGAACAGGAAAAGAGTTGCTAGATAGTTGGAGACATTTCTGACCAAAAGAAAAAAAGAAAAAGAAATCGCAAAAATAATAATAATGATTCACAATACTCTGAACACACACACACAAAAGAAGAATTTATTAAAAATACTACTGCAACAAAGTCAAAATGGCTCAACATTTAAATATGACAAGACCAAAAAAATGCTTTTTAAAAGGGCCAGATACTATTTTCCTAATTTAAAAAAATAAAATAACAGCTTGAGATGAGTTGAGATTTTAAAAAAACAAAAAAACTTAAAATTAGAATACTTGATTTATTAAAAATAAATTACTTAATGAAATAGCTTTATGTTCCTTAGTGTCGATCCATACATAAATAACCGTCATTTTGACAGATATATGCTAGTAGAGACATAATTCATTATTTTTAGAGGTTGTTGAGCCCTTAACAGCAATGGTGTTTACTAAAGAAGACTAATTTTCAAATACGATTTGGAATTAGAACAAAAAGCTGCTCAAGCTGCTGATAATGTCAACAAAGCATTTGGAGTGAACACTACTACAGTGCAAACTGTTGAACATAGGTTAAAAAGTATGGAAATATGGATACCAATAATAAACCTCAAGGGAAGACCAAATCTGTTCTTAATGCTGAAGAATTATCAACTGCAGTGGCCAAAGACCTAAGAACAACAGTTCAAGCACTTTCTGGAGACTTTAGGACTTCAACAGCGAACATATCATGTCATCTCAAGGCAATAGGAAATGGTATTTGGAAAATAGATCCCACATGAATTGAATGAAATGCTCCATAACAGTTCCAGATCCCACACCTCTCATCTGACTGTGTTTAAGCTGAGAGTATTGGGATATGAAGTCTTTGCATCATTCTCCATATTCACCTGACATTTCTCCTACAGATTATCTTTTCAAGCATTTTGAACTTCATATCCATAATAAAAGCTTAAATAATAGGAAAGCCATAATTCATGCTTTTACTGAATTTGTGACCACTAAACCTAAATAATTTTATAGATGGCATATTACCATTAGAGGATCTTTGGAAAACAGTTATTGCTTCAAATGGGTTATATTTTGATTAAATATTTACCATTTTCTGTTCATATCACCATTCATCGTGCTATTCAAAAAACGACATTTCAACCTAATACTAACTGCTAAAAAAACACACCTATACTGTGGATTAAGTTCAGTCAAATTTATTTATCTAATGCATTTATCACAAAATTTATAACCAGAAACAATGAAATAGTCAAGTAAATGACGATTTAAAACTGACTTCACAGAAAGATACAGTCTGTAACTTTAGAAGAAGTATTATCATTCCAAGTGTTGTTTGAACTACTGAATCCAGTCTTTTTGCTGCATCTTTTAAAGATATTGGGCCTCAGCCAATCCATTCTATGGACTTCTCAGTCAACAGATTGTACAGACAACTCTAAATTCAAACTGGGAAAGTCAAACCCCTCGTCTAGCATCGCAAGAGGCTGACAATGGACAGAGCAGAGAACATGTTCCTGAAATGTACAGTTAACAGATATCTGGTGAAGCTTTAATGGGCATAGCAAGCCGGAAGTGGATTATAATAAATTTCCCAAGGAAAATTTTTAAAAACAGATGGATGCAATAATGTGGTCACCATCGCCACCTCCCCACGACACCTTAAGCACAAATGGAAGATTTTCTAAGAAAAACAAAAAAAACATTTAAAACCAATTTTCAGCTGAACTTTTATGAACACACTATGAAAGATTGTATCAATGAGAGAAATATGAAACTGAACAAAATTCCTTCCAAGAGAATCAATTGTATTCTATAGCTAAAAGCAAGGGGAAATTCATGTCTTAATGAACTGAGCTATGGAGGCAAGCAAACAGTCAGCAATCTGAGTAGAAATTCTAAACAGTCATATCTCCTCCGCTCTTATGGACATGCAGAAAATTTATAGAGAATGCATAAAAACAAAATTACAAGAATTCTAACACTGAACTGTAGCTTTATTTGATTTTTTTTTTTTTAAATCAAAAAGATATGTGACAGATGAAATAGGAAATAGAAAAAGGCAATTATCTTTATTTCAATGAACACCAACCCAAACATTGAATGCATCAACAGACATCAATAAAGGAGCAGACAATTCTGAAGCCTCCACAAGCCATCTCATAGTATTCAAGTATTAGATTGTTAAATATGAAATGTGTTTTTTTTATTATAGTTTTTTATGACGTAAAAAGAAATCATTTATTAGAAAAGGAGCTTGGAATTTTGAGAGACTGAATATGTTTAAATCTTTTTGTTTTCAAAAATTTCATAGTAATATCATAAGTCCTTGAATCTGACAAGTTAGACATCAATAACACCTTTCCTTGCTTAGCTATGCATATTTACACCTTGATTAATTCAAACAATTCATATCAAGTACTTATGAGAGACTCAAGGCTGATTGGTTCTTCCTCACAACTAACAATAACAAATTAATTATATGTTGAGCAAAGCTTTTGCCTTAATTTTCATCTGCTTCAAATTTTGTAAATATTTGAATGAACACCATTCAAATATTTACAAAATTTGAATATGCACTATTATATCTACCACAGTATGATTCATCTTGTAAGATCTTTTGTGAGCTATGTCAATAAAACAATACATTTAACCATCTAGATTTTGGCTAAGAAAGAAAAATATCTTAAAGAGTTTTTGGTTAATATCAACTCTTAAACTGATTTGTGCTCCGCAAAATCTGAAAATAAGTCTTCGAATAAGGGAGGCAAGAGTAATGCTAAATTTGTTTTCACCAAAATAAGTTAATAATTCATCAACTCCTCCAAGTCTAAATCACATCTCCAAGCATTTTCCATGGGGTACTATGACTGCCAACCAACTACCATTGAAAATAATTTTAGACGTTGTCAAAAGAATTCTCCTCTTTAAGACAAAACAGCACAATGCTTAAGAGGGGATTTGTATAAATACATTGCAACACAGTTTTGCAGTTAAATCTATAGAATCACCACACCTCAGTATTTTTTTCTAGAGCATTTTATATCATGTTAGCTTTGTATCAATAAATATATTTTTATACATGTTTTATTTATATATTCTAAGCATTATTAAATAATGATGTTCTGTATAAATCCCAAATATCTGCAGATGTGTTCTGTCTGAATTCCTGAGAAGAGGAATTATTATACATTAATATATTTGGACTAGTGTCTTCATCTTGGTTGTTATAGTTACAACATTTCAACAATTATAATCTCAAACCAGTTTCATAATGCTTCACAACGTTTTTCACAAAGATTATTCCCAATGATCATTTTTTTCATCAATCAATGCATCCCATTCCCAAACACTGAACTTTACAGTAAGAACAAAACAGAATTTTTTAAAAAGGTTTTTTTGAAAAGTGTAATCAGTCATTTATCTATTTGGACTAGTGTCTTCTCTCTTTATCATATTTTACTATTTTCTTCAACCACTATGAATTCCATCCATTACTTTTCGCCTGCTCTCTGTTGATATGCAAAACTTAGAGAAATTTTATGCATCATACAGTCTATCATCTTGTCAAAAGACAAAAATCACCAATAATTCTTCAAACTTTGCTTGCCAATTTGACTCACATGAATACAGATATTGTCTAGAAAATTCAAGAAATTGTTTTTTAAAGTAAGAGCATATTTAATAGAAAATTTGTTGGCCAGGAAAACTTTTCCTCACGTGATTATAATTTTTGTTATTAAGTAGGTAAATCCCAACCTAATGGAATTACCTGTCTTTACTAAAATGTAATCTATTAGTCTTATTTCTCAAGAATGAAATGCACACTGGCATCAAATGGAAGTCATTGATGTGTGCGCTCTGGAAAGATGAATGAATTAAAGGTTTGAGAGAGACATCAATAAATCATGTGTGTACGTGTGTACATATTAGTGCACAGATAAAGAGCAAGAGGTGTAGGCGGATAGAGGAAAATAAATCTTAGTGGGGGTTATGTGCGTGCAAAGATCGATGAAAAGAAATCATATCGTTTCTTCCTACCTTGATGCATAGGTAAACATGGAGAGAAAAGATACATGGTAAAGATTGTAAAAAGTGATCACATGATTTCTGTTCCACCCTCTTCACTAATAAATAAATAATTCACAATACTACCGGGATCTACCGATAGATCACTCATGGGCAGTTATTTGGGGGTTAAGTTTTTGTAGATGAAAATTTGAAAGCATTTATGTTTTAGTGCATTTTAGTATAAAAAAACTGGACAACTTAAATATGCATATAATAATTAAGACATCAAGTCCGAAATATCTGTCAATTCGTTGTATAAACAAAAAGTTGCTTCAAAGATATTAATTCGCTTGATACTTCTTCACTATTGATGAATGAGCATGAAAACAAAAATTAAATTATTTTTTTGTCTTTGCAGGTACTAAATACAGTCTATATAATAAATAGACTGTATTTAGTGTGTATATATATATATATATATATATATATATATGTGTTCGGCTCTCCTAGCAACTTAAAAAGAAAACACTGTCCGAAGAAATACCAAATACGATTAAAATGAGTTGCTGATTGATAGTGAAGTGAATAAAAACAAGTGAGTCGTAACTGTTATTGTTTTATTATGCTCAATTTAGCAGTTGTGGTGGCCTTTGAATAATGGCCCTAGGCTATTATTTGGTCCATTTTTTCGACCCAAATTTGGCTGTTTTCCCGTTTTACTGCCCTGAGCAATCTTACAGTAAATCCCGGCACGTAAACTGAAATAGAAATTATATAGATATTTACTAAACTTAGCTTAGTATGGCCTAATGAGTGACACCCATCTAGTGAGAATAAAACTCACTAGAGCAGTAATGGTTTGCAAGAATAGCTTGCAAACCATTGCATATACACAAGATGCTACCCAAATTTGCTGCTACTCTTTGTAAGCTAGCGTGCAAACATCCCAAGGAGACTACTCTGAAGGAGATGGTAAAAACTAGGTGCTAGTGTAAGTCAAATTTCCTGAATTTTAGGAAAGCACATCTGTGTATATATATATTTGAAATGTTTGATAGTATGCTTGAATTTCATGCTGAATACTGGATCCAATCAATCCTTCAACTTGTGCAGCGATCATCTTTAGCAAGTTAGTTTTCACACACACTTTATTTTGCTATCCTTACACATAGCTGGGTGCCAACCAGTCTGCCATATTATTTTACTCATAGCTGAAGGAAGAAAAGATGGATTCATGCCTTTCCCAAAGGCAATAGTACAAATTGAGCACAAACAGCCACAGCCAGTTCGCCGATTCCATTTTCCGTGCCTGTAACCGGTACACCACTCCGACCTCTGCTGAATACTACTCTATAAAATTTGAGTAGATTACATGCCTGTTTTGTACACACTGAGCACAATTCAACATACCAAAGGAATCTATCCATTTAGCAATGTTTCTATAAATACTGAAATGCACAGAAATCTATCCACTTGTCAAGCAAAACCATAAGATATGCATACAAATATAGCACTAGACCATGACATTGTCTTCATTCGATGCCTCAAACATCCATCAACTGCATAGAAAGAGCGAGAAATAAAGAAAAATATGTAACAAAATCTTTTCCTATTCAGAAAAATCAACCATACTAAAAAAAGCAGACAATTGCATATAAAAAGATCCGACTGGAAAGTATCCAGCCATTATGAATATCACAAGAACCAGTTGTGTGGCCTTGATATAACTGGGCAACCAATCAGAGAGGACCTTACAGCACATGCATGAACAGACACTCTCCCATGGGTTTACTCAGTTGGTAGTGAGATACCATTGAGTGAGTGTAATATGTGACTGTTGCATTTACAAGTTATTCTTTTGCAGGGTTTTTTGGCAAAGCATCACCCAGGTCTGTTAACCCTGCTCCCTGCTATTGCTGGCTTTTCCTATTGAGATTTCAGACCTTGGACGAGATTAAGGAGAATGCGACGAGGCAGCTGATGGTGACCCCAAAAGAGGACTATGAGATTGTTTGGGAAAGTGGAAGGTACACTGTGATAAGTTTGTGAGATACCAAGGAGAGTACGTTGAAGGGGACTAAGGTGCCATAATATGGCTGGATACTTTCCGGACAGACTTTGTATGCATCCACCAGCACAAAAGACATTGTACATAATTGGCACATATCTTTACTGCACCAATCACATGAAATTTCAATATTTACATTGAATCTCTCTTAACCACACCCTAATAACAGAGTAACAGAAACTACTCTGGTTAGAAACTGTCATGTGACCAACATCTTTTGTATATGTCATCGGAAAAGGGGGGAATCAATGAATAAATCACTTCCCTCACCTTTTGGTGGGTGGGGATCACTAAAAGAAAGTCTGAATTTTTAAAAAAACAAGCTTGAATACTGCCAGACACAAACTAAGAAAGCAATTCATCGAAATAATCTAAAAACATGTTACATTTCATCCAAGTTTGTTTCAAAGCAAATCTGATTTGGCTGTATGTTTTTGTTTGTTTTTCAAGATCAAGCTTTTATACAAATTATCATTTAATGTTATAATGATCTAACTTTAACTGGGTTTGTTACCATAACACAGCAAGAATGGCACATCATAGAACAATTTTTCTTAGTGCAATATTGTTAGAATGCTCTAACTTGGAGAATAAAGCAATTACCAGTTCAAATCGGGCCACCGGTTTACAAGTAATTAATTTAAGTATAAATTGATAAGAAAAAAATGTCTGTCCAAAGGAAATAACTCCAGACATATTAACTGCTAATTACAGTTCTTTATAAGAAAATAAGAGGAATAAGCAAATAATTATAATATAAATTCTATAAATAGGAAGTAACTCAACATAATACTTAAACGCCACTGTAGGTGGCCTTTAATCAAGTGTACTTTTAAAATGAATGCTTGTCATTATTTGCCAAGTTCATTTAACTGGAATACAAACAATCTTTTAAATTACCAAAAATAGAAAATATAATATTGCCAGTTATGACAATAACCCAGGGCTTGTTATTTACATCTGTCTGAACCCACCTACCAATGCATTGGGTAGGTGAGGGTTTTCATCTACCTACCTGATACAATTGATTCTATATTTATGTTTCAACCTTCCTGCCATTGCCTGTCCTTATCTACCTAAGCATATATTCTTATCTATGCAGGTGTGTACCTGTTTTATGCATGATTTAGCACTGACATTCTGAATTTGATGCTATACAGATTACAGTCTTAAATCGAAACAGGAGTTTAAATATGAAGAAAATAGAAGAACAAAGCTTAACTAAAGAACCCAATGAAATATATTGGTCTGCCACTTGTCATCGGCAGAAAATTGTTGTGAAAGGATGAGAGCAAATCAGATAATCTCTGTATTTTTCATTCAAAAATGGACCAGATAGAATGTTATATTGTACCATAGTGACGAGGTGCATAAATGAAAATAGATAGATAAATAGAATGATAGGTAAACGAAAAAAAGAAAAAAGTCGGAAGTTCAAAATATACAGATTGACACTAACTAAAATAATCAACTGGACACTTTTGAAAAACGAGAATGGTACCTTTGATAACATCAAAGGGTGACTCAGGAGGAAGAGAAGTGCGAGTAAAAACATCGACAGAAAATATCTAAAACTAGAAATCTGATTAATAAACAAGTATGGGGGAATTCCAAAGTTCAAAATATATAGACTAAACAAGATGAATGAATTTAACCTTTAGAAATGATAAACAACCACAGTATAAATAAGATTGACAGAGCGAAGACATGACAGAGTGTCCCCCAGATACGGATGAAGTTGCCTCGACAGTCACACTCACTCACTCTAAGTTTTATGGAAATATCTGTGTGTGACATGGACCTCTGTAGAATTACGAATAAACAGTATATTCCTTAACCAGAAAAATTGTCTCTGTCTTGTTCCTTCGTTACGTTTCAGGCCAATTCTTTCCAGGGACCAACATCCGTCTTCCCGAAGACTGGACACATTGTGCACCCTGACACCATCTTACAACAAGGAGTGACAAAACCAACCAACTGTTGTTGAATGTTTATCACCAACATCCAAGAACATAATAACATTACAATATGTGTGTGTGTGAGTGAATATATGCATCTAAGTGATATTTAAAGTGTAAACAGATTACATAAATGTGTGCATGCATCTAGTTTGTGTGTGATGTATAATGAGAGTGAGATAAGGATATGAGTACCAGGCAGTGTTGCAAATTTAGATGGGTTTTTTTTCTCAATTTTTTGAATATGGAAGTCACTCCCAAGTTTTTTTTTTAAATTAAAAAAACCATAAAAATTGGCAAAACCGGATTCGAAAATTCAAAAATTAAATTTTAAAAAAAAAACCCATCTAAATTGGCAACACTTGGCTTGGGTTAAATTCATACAATATCAGTATAGGATATTCCTGGCCTTTTCAAATGATAGTAATCAAAATAGATATTAACAGGTATTATTTATGACCAAACTCTACAGCATTGAAACTGTGGCCAAAAATATTTTTTCATAGGGGTGTTCTCATTTTTGGACAGCAACATATTCAGATTTTTGGCTGTAGAGTTTGGTCATAAATAATACCTGATAATATCTGTTTTGATTGTGTAATGTTCCACTAGAAATATTTGGTTTAGAAGAAAATCAAATTTCTATAGAATAGTGGAAGGGGTGTACTTATTTATGAGCGATACTGTATATATTGGATACATCAAAGAACAATGAGGTTTTACAACCACACAGCACATCCAATTATACAATTTCTATGCAGATGCAAACAAGTTGCCGTCTTTCACATATTAGAGAGGCTTCTATGTCTAGTGAACCAGGTAACTGCAAAAGGCTCAAGAGACCTACGCCACGTCTTTGTTGGTTAAATACAATTCAACAGGATTTATCAGACGATGCCTTGCTTTGCAACATGGATTTAGGAGCCCATCATGAAGATTGATGCTTGAATTAATTTGGAGTGAAGGAATGGTTGGTGCTTGCTTAGATCAGGAGGAGAAAGTGGTTTGCAAATGTTGCTACCAGCAACAAGAAACTTCTTTCAGGAGTGGATATTTTCACCACTCAAAAAATTCTTTCTGTCCCATTCTTACTTCAAACACACACCCACACACACATATATAGTGTATTTAGGCAGTAATCCTTCATTAATGCATGTCTGGTTAAATACGACGGACAAAGAATACTATTTCAACTTTTTGGTTAGTCTTTCTTGTTTACGCACTAGAGAATGTATGTCAGGATCCAATGTATATAGATATTGTCCAAATGATATATTGACCGAGTGCTTTCGACTGTACATTTGGTCATTTTCAAGATCGTGAAAAATTGTAATGTTACTGTTTTGCACTGTTCAAATAGTGTCCAAATTAAATTGGACATGAGCCGTTGGTTGAGGTGGTGTCACAGGACAAGAGGTGGGCGAATGCATTCTTTGTTGGGAGGGGGTTTCGGTTGTTTAGTTATTGAATACATTTAAAACTCGCTGTCAATGGCCAAAGAAGATTTTTTTTGAGGGTTGGGTTTTTTAATTTTATTATAAGCGCTTCCAGTATTTCTAGCCTTTTTTTTGCTGGGTCTGGGCAAGAATTTGGCGTATGGGAATTTGGAGGAGTATGTGTTTGTTAAGGTGGGTTTGTATAGCACTCTGATCCAAGAGGTGGCACATAAGGCGTCTAGATAGAGTGGTTGTAGTTTGTCCGATATAAGAATTCAATGGTTGTTGAAAAGGGAGACACAGTCTCCTAAAGGGCAAGTGAATTTATATATGTCATTGGTTTGATTTATGGGTGTTTTTTTTGTTGGCAGGTTTTGTTGCTAATGACAAGGTTAGAAGTTTTTAGTTTTTTTATAGTAAATAATTAATTTTATTCGTTTGTCCGGTTCAACGGGAGAGGTGTATTGGCATATTATATGTTTCAATGTGTACTTATCTTGTTTATAGTTTTGATGTATCTGGTTACAATAGAATAGGTTTATAGTTTTGTTTT
>VCCN01006703.1:5878787-5889870 GCA_006491835.1 Architeuthis dux | reverse complement strand
GGTATTCCCAAAACTAAGTGGGGAGAACTTATGGCTAAAAACATGTCCCAAGCTGTCATTCTTTCTCTGCTTGTGGAGGAACCATTGCTAGCTATTCACTGGTTACAACAAAACAGCCTTTAAAAGTATGAAGCAAAATGTGACGAAATACTGAATAGGACCTGATATGCAAAAAGTCTCAATGGGCTCGGAAATGTCATAACAGTTTTGGTGGTAATGAATTTACTAAATTTAAGTATTCATATGAGTGAACAAAATCTTTAACTTTATCAATAAACTAAAGCATTTCTTCCCCTTTATACCGATTTAGGGGGAGGATGTTTAATTGCCAAAACGGATCAAGTTCGATTCAGGCAAACTGAAAATTGTCGAATCGAAAAGGGACACATTTCACCTCGACACAAGTGACGTCACTGAAACGTTAGCAGTGTTACCAAGATAAACAAATTCCATGAGTTGACATCGAGGAAACTAGCCATACTGAACTGGTGTCGCTAGTCTTTGGAAGCTGTCTCTGAAATGTTTGAAGTTACTTACATTCGATAAAAAATAGGTTGTTTTTTTAATTTTTTTAAACTAACAAATTTTCTAAGTTACTAAGATACTTTCTCCTGGAAATATAAAAAGTACTTTTTGTGCTTTCAATCCAACTATTCTTCGTAAAACTAGGTTTTGGCTTTTATAGCGATTACTAGAGTTTAAATGTTAACACATGAAATTTGTTTATCTTGGTAACACTGCTGATGTTTCAGTGATGTCACCGGTGTCAAGGCAAAATGTGTCCCTTTTCAATTCGACAATTTTCATGGAGGTTGTTAAAATGTTCCGAAAATTACTATAAGAATACAGGTTACTATCATTATTGTTATTCTCTTACAACTTCCTTTCTGCTTAACCTGAAAAAGAAAAACATTTTTGACTGTAATATTGCTTGCTCTCAAAGAATTTCAATGGCAAATTTGCTGATACACTAATCTTAACCCATGCCCTCGCAGCCACTTACTGAAACTAATGGTGTTGACAAATCGATATGACTGACAGAAAGGTGAATATTCAAAGACTCTTTGATGTACTTCACTGAGAATAATTATGCAAATTTTGCAGCAGATTTCAGTTTATAATCAGGCTGTGGGTTATGTCATTTTGTTATGGTGCTTTTTGCTGACTCAAAGTTTCATTAACCATTTATTAAAGTGCTTCATGTTTGAATTTTTAAAAAAGGGTTTGTTTTTTTTAAGCAAAAAACATGTTAATTTTTATTAAATCAAATTTCTTTTTATATTTTGAAGAACCAAAATCAAGATGGGATACATTTGTCCCATTAGACATTTATCCTGGGACAAATGAAAAACACAGAATTAGCAGATCATCTAGCCTGCACATCTTTCCTGTTCAGTCATGTAATGCAAACTAATTTCTGCATGGGTTTCATACTATGATGAAGTCAATGTCTGCGATTGTAAAAGTCTGGAAAATATCATTTACATTATTTTTCATGACATATACGTCCCATTAGACTTCTTAAAGAAATCAGCTGGACATAAATGTCCCGGAAGTCATAGAAACTTCAGGATATATATGTTCTAGAAGTCTCAAAAGAGTTAAGTGTTAATTCTGGATTATAAGCAAAAAGAGACAAACAAGAAAACTCAGCACTGAACAAAATTCACGGCTTGAGAAGAGATTGACTCATATAACTTGAAAAAAAAAAGTCTGTACTAATATTTGAGCCTTCTGTGACATAGGCTATGTGAGGTTGACGCCGGATTTGGGAAATTTGAACAGTACATGCACAAACCAAATGTAGTATGTACTTTTGCCAATATCCTTTGTGAGCAGTACAGTTTGTCAGCTAGTATGCAAACAGTGAGCTAGGGACTTCCCCGAAGTAGACAGTTGAAATTAGGTGCAGGTTTTACCTCTCTTGGTAACCATTACAACACTTCAGGCACCCAACACGTATTTGTTTACTAAAAGTTAAAAACAAAGAGACCCATGAATTAATGAATTGTTAGTACCTATATGGTTGCACCAGATTCACCAAATAGTTATTTCAATAAGTGCCAAATGCCTAAAAAAGAAAGTCATGGAAAATATTCTGACAAACCCTGAATAATATCCAAAATCTAAAAGCATAGAACTAGAGACTACAAAGACGATCAGTTCAATTGTTACTCTTTAACTGACCCCAGGCTGATAAACCTTACATTAGACAAAAAAAAAGAAAGATAATTCATCATTATACATAAGCATTTGTTCTTGGCAGGTGCTTTGATTTAGAACCCCGACTACACAAACACTAGTGTCTGTTTATATGCAGCTATCAATAGAAATCTCTCACAGCAGCCATATGGTATTTCGTTCACTTTATTCACGAAATGTCACCAACCTCAATCAATATATTATTACTAGCTGCTTTTGTATTTAAAGTTCATAATGGCCTTCCCAGACTGATATTATTCACTCACTGGAACATAAACTTTGTCAATTGAGGTCAGAGAATGTCCTGAAAATGTCAATTCTCTCACGATGCAACTCAACTTTAGCCAAACATGAATTCTGACCACCAACAAATCACAGACTTACCTTGAACGAATCAGTGCCTTTATTTTATGATCTTAACCCTTTTATAAAATTTTTAGCATAATACACAAAAAATATTTTTCTCTTTCATATTTTTTCAATTTATAATATTTAGTTTATAATTTTGAAAATGATACTTTTTAGGCATTTTCAAAACATGTATAGAGTTTGATTGTTTTTGTTCATTAATATCTTAAAATAATTTATAATAATAAACTGATTAATTCCAATAATGTATACATCTTTAGACTTTCTAACTTCTATCCAGTTTTTAATGTCATACACAGGAAAATGAGTTAGTATTATTCCATGTTTCACTACCGCAGCCTATACCTCTAAAGATTAATCAGCCCGTATGATTCTTGCATTCTTTAAAGGTGCTCTTTAAAATATGGCAGCATACTAAATGAATCCCATAATGTTAGCTATAAAGTAAACTAGCATTCCAAGGGAAATTATGAATCACCACCATCCATATATGCTTCTTTTTACCTCATAAATTAAGCAGTGATGGTGGTAAAATTGCTGACAGTGTCGCCAACTCAAAAAATATTTTTGTGCTGTATTGACTGCCAAAAAGCACTAAAGATAGCCAAAAACCATCCACAAAGACACTAAAAACTTTTTAAAATAGCCAGAACATGGCCAAAGTGTTCAAGAGCAAACACATTAATTTAGCGTTTTTTTGCACTGTCAAAACAAGAAACGCCCTGAATCTAGTACAAAACACACTAAATCGGCTAAACTGCATGATGAATGTACTACCAGTAAGGTTTGAACCTTAAATTCAGTATTAAAAAAAAAAAACCCAAAAAACAAGCATGAATGCGGCAGGCTACAAACTAAGGGATCAATTTAGGATAAACTTAGATTGCAGCCATTTTTCCAGGGGGGACAAAAGGATATATTCCAGGGGGAGGCAAAAAGATTTATCCGGATGTCGGCTGTCAGGTAAGGGACTGTGGAGTGTCTAAGTTGTGACTTGTCCTAAGCTGTCACTGTTCATAGTGACCTCTTGATACACAGCCTCTATAAAGTTCCAACTTTCAAACCCCCTTGACCTCAGTGATAAAAGCTGATCCAGTGATGTAAATTCCCTGTTCGACCAAGCAAATGCCCATGTCTGGAAGATAACACTTAACAATTCCATGGATTCTATAGAAACAAATTTCATTGCACTCTTCCTGGCAAACTGAATTTTATTCTCACCATCCAAACCATCAAAGTCTTTGTTTGCATAAGCAAGTACAACATCAAACACACTTTGTCAGGCAATCTTGATGCACATCAGACAAGCAATAAAAGTAATTCTGGCTCATTTCCCACTGACATTCACAAGCTTCAAAGATCAGAAGAATAGTCAAACTTTCAATGATCCCATAAAAACAGGATTTTTTCTTTGAAAGAAAAAAATCCTGCATAAACAAATCAGCACTTAGCAAATCCTACATATCCACAGGCAAGATTTCTAATTGCTGCAATAAACTGAAGAAAATGTCCAAAACGGAAATGCGGAGTGGCATAGTGGATATTGACATGGCGAACCCAGTTAAATTTTCAGCAGAGGCTACACCAACATTCACTTCAAACTAATATCCTTGGGAAAGGCATGAATCCACATCTTCCTCAGCTATGGGTAAATAACAGGGCATTTGGAGTCCTTTAGTCCTGTAAGGTAGTCCATATTGGGTGAGGGACCAACATCTCCACCCAACAAAACTTACTTGCCACTGAAATCGCAATGCGGCCCTATGCCCCACAAGGAGTCCACAGGGAGAAAAAAATTTCCAAGGAAAGATGAAATACTTTTATTGAAAAAGACAATCAGGAAAATAAAGTTTTTACATAAAAAATTTACTAAAATGTTGAGCTTCCTTTATTTTGTTTTTGGTAGAATCCAACTAGTAATTGATATGCTTCACCACAAAGTGATTTAATCGATAAATGTCAATAATATTATTCCATTTGATATAGGTATTTACTAAGCTTAGTCTGGCACAAGACCACAATTTAGGGCACCCAGTGAGAATTGAACTTATAGTAACTAATGATTTGTTAGACAAACTCACTAAACACAGCAAGGTAGCCAAATATTATTTCATTTGATATAACTGCTAAAGTTATGCCATTTGAAAATAGGTAATAATAAATTCAAAAGAAATATTGTTAGTGACTAATTTTAAACTTACCACTAAAACACAAATTTTTATTTATAAAATAATTAGTAGGAACTCTGTCAGCACCAAAAATATAATACATCTGAAATCATGGAATGATAATGACTCTTTAAAATTATAGAAGGTATAATCTATACTAATATTTGAGCCCTGTTTGTTTGTCTGTGCCTCTTCTTCAGTAAAACTAAAAAGCCAATTAACATGAGAACCAATAAATATCGATTTCCCACATAGGTTAACCTTTGAGATCATCCGAGGTCAGTCTCCAGACAATCTTCAATTCTGAAGATCAGAAAATTTTTATTTATTTTGTACACCAAATTTTTTTTACAAATGGTACACATATTTCTTACAATAAAATCATTTCTTAAACAAGTTTTTGTGTTGGATTTCACTTTTTTTGGCAATGACAATGATAGCAGCAGTAATACTAACACTCTCTGAGTCAGTGGAGGTTTGAGTTTCTCCACTTCTATTTTATCTATGAAAACTCTAAAACATTGTGAAGGGAAGCTTACAACCCTCTTTTTTTCAATGATAAAAATTCAACGTAATTCAGTTCATAGTGAAGGCAAACTTCCCCCTTTTATTTTCTCATTGACAAAAATTCTACTTATTTCAATTCATAGTGAAGCCAATGTTTTGCAAGGGGAGGCTTAACGACACATGACTCTGCTAATTCAGGTCATTTTCTAATAATAAACTTAACAGTAATTTTTCAATTAGTTTGAGCGGGGTGGATAAATACTGTTATTTATTATTATTCATTTTTGATTGCTATTTTACTTCATCTTATTTTTTGGTTTATTTCTTTGATCACTACTTCATCATTCTAAGACACTCAGTAAACTGCGCATATTGGAAGTAAAGATTTATGCCTACGTAAATAATAGTTTTTCCATTTGTTGTGTTGGATAAGATGATTTAAGAAAGATATTTTTTACTGTGTTGTATGTTTTGAGGTTATGTTTTTCATGGGCAACACCATGTATCCCTGCTAGTTTATATATAATCTAACATTTTAGTACTTCTGAATTGGTATACAATCAAGGTTTCCATTTTCATATTAGTATATATTCACATGTAGAAAGACAGTAAAATTGTTCTATGCACATATTGATGTAAAAATGGCCATATTATATTCGATATCAGCATATTTTATATTTAGATATATTATCAACTGATAAAATCAGCACATGAAATTGTGTGAAATCTGTACATCAGAATTTGAAAAACGGTTTCATATTACACTTGGTGATTATTTTGAGAGAGATGTTACAGACTCCAAAATACAGTTTTAACATTTTTTAATACCTTTTTCGGCATTTGAATTCTATAGAATAAAAACAAATAGAAGGTCATAGAATGAATGGTTGAAATGTTGTGGTAACAACGAAAGCAACAAAAAGAATGACATACATAGTCTAAACAACTCTTGGAAGGATAACAACTCATCTCAAAAATTACAGAAGGTAAAAAGAAAATGGCTGTTTTATGATTAGGCTCATGAGGATTTCTAACCTGCAGAAAGAATTGTGCCGACTATAAACAAGGAAATGAAGAATAAAATTTGCTAAGAAAATAATTAAATATTTGTGTGTATTATCAATGCATACATTTTGCTACAAGAAAACACATCTAACAAAAAAAATACAGAATTACGTTAGTTATCAGTTCAGTTCATTTCATCCCTCGACTGCTGCTGAAGAAGGGGGAGGGTTGAGGGCTGAAGAAGCTGAAGTCGCCCTCCATGCTGGTCCGTTATACAGAACACTTTTTAAAAAAAGTTAATTTCATCTATCTTTCCCTCACACATACATGTTCCCAGCCCTGCAAAACATTTGATTTGACAGGTAGATAAAGATAAAAAAAACAGTAATTCTGCACTATTGTAATCTCGAATAGAAAAAAAACTTTCTATCTGCTGTAAGAGGCATTCCTGGATGGTACCAGCATTTTGGTGCTGCCACTGAAAGAAATTTGATAAACAGAAAAAAGAAAATTATTTTTGTTAGCCAGAAGTAAGTAACACAGCAGTAAGCAATAATGTATTAAAAAAAAAAAAGAAGTAAGCTTCAAGACGTTAACAGAAGTCTGGGTTTTTTTTTTTCTTCTTTTTTAGCCGTGTAGTAAGAGTATATAAGTGGTTGCTGGCTACTTTATTTACGAGTCTGCAGCTTTTTTTATTCAATTACTTGAATGCATAGATGTGTATGAAGATATATATATATACCAAGCTTGGTTTAGTCTGGAACTAAGCCAAATGTGGGGAACTGATGGAAGGAAGACTGTTTGAGCCTAATCTTTCAAGTAGGAAGGGTCTGCCGACCTTGAAAATCAGCATTTTAAATACTGGCTTTTTACTTGGGATGGAACACAAATCACTGGTGCTAAGACTAAACCAAACTTAGTAAATACACACACACAAATATATACAAGATCAAATGATGGATAATTTTATATCCGACAGAATATGATAATTATAATGACATTTATTAGTGAGAGACTATATTTGCTCGGCGCCGGTGTGAGCGACTGCTAAACGAGCGGCCTAAATAAAGAAACGAACTCTGTGCAGGGAGAGATAGATAGATAGTGAGAGAGATAGATAGATAGAGAGCTGTATCTCTCTGGCTTGTTTGGGAAGTCCACAAGTCTGCGCTATGAAGCTTTAAGGTGGAGTGTAGTGTGTGTGTTACCATTCCCACCCTTTAAACCTAGGGTCCAGTCGAAAGAGAAAGAGAGAGAGAGAGAGAGAGAGAGAGAGATTATATTTGATAAGCTGGATTCTTTATTTTCAGGTGTATCGATACTTATCACCTAACTCATTGCAATACATTCACCTGTTATTATTTTGCATAATACTTTATTCAAAATTGGCTGCTGATCCATTTTTAAGCTGTACTTATTACAACTACTTATTCTATGCTTCTGCTGCTGATTTAGCCAACTTTGAATTGCTTTGAATTGAGAGAGAGAGACAGAACAGTTATTGATAAGTAACAGCCTAGGTTAACTTATTAATGTGATAGCAACAAGTTTGTAGTGTAATAACTGTTACGATTCAGTGAAAAGTAACATGTGCTGCTGCTATGGCTAAGGTCTGACGAATTCTAAAACAAAAAAAAAGATATATTAATCTTTGGACTTGAGCCTGGTTTTGGCTTAAGTTAAATTCATTAGTTAAATTAATGTCTTAATTTTTTTATTTCAAATGTTTAGATGCTTTATCTGCATAAACCTTATCCCATAATGACCAACAAAAATATAGTCCTTCAGAGAAAACACTCTCCAGTCATTATTATTCCAAGCATTCTTCGGGCTATTGATCTCATTCTTTTTGTTCTTATCCCAATGTTTTCTTCAGGTGTACTATCCATATGGAAAGAGAATGGTGGGTCTTTTAGTTTTGGTTATGAAAACTAGAAAATGGTAGACAATGGTGGAGAAATGGTGGCAACACATGTAAAACAAGTGATTCCATATTTCACATGTAGGGTTCGTTTCCAATCCTTTTCTTGCTAAGCAAAGAAATTCAAACCGGCCTGACTTAAACACATATCTGCAAGGCCATAGAATGAATGGCAGAAATCCTATATATACTACTTATTTGTAATAACTGTTTTTGACCTTGTACCATGTTCAGCTTCTTTCAATTTTCTCATCCTTCAGGAATGCTCCCTAATTCCAGAGGGAATAGCTCTAGCCCTCTCTCTCTCTCTCTCTATCTATATATATATATATATATATATATATATAGTCTATCATACTAGACTTCTACTTTATGGATTGTACACATGATGAACATATCTCAAAATTACAGGAGGTGTAATAACTCTGTTAATAAATAAGTCATATTTGCATGAATTTCACAACAACTTTTACATTATATTCAATATTCTTATTCAGTTTTGCTAGATAAGAGATGGTTATAGTTTTCTAGTCTTGTTACCTGTTAAACATTTTCCTTCAGGTTTTGTTTCATTGCTAACAAAATAATAACTTCTGATTCAGTGAAAAGTAACATGTGCTGCAGCTATGGCTAAGGTCTGACAAGTTCTAAGACAAAAAAAGATATATTAATCTCTGGACTTGAGCCTGGTTTTGGCTGAGCTAAATTCAAGTCTTCATTTTTTATTTCAAATGTTTAGATGCTTTATCTGCATAAGCCTTGTCCCATAATGAACAACAGAAATATAGTCCTTTAGAGAAAACACTCTTCAACCTTTTATCAAGCAATAAAGAAACTTTAAGAGTAGCATCAAACTGCATTGCTTGGATCTGTGGATTGTTCTTGTTGTGGTGAAAGTTTGCAGAAAATATTCTGGTTGAGATTCTGTTTAAAAATTACCAAATGTGACAAACACTTGAGGAAATGTCTCTTTTTATGTGCCATGTCTCTTCAGGGCATAGGCGATCATGGCTCTTCACAGTTTCCTTTCTTTTGTCACTTTCAGTAATTTTTGCACGTTTTGGTACTCGTACCATTTGCTCAAACCTTTCAAGTAGGTTACCCGCTGCCTACCATTGCTTCTCTTGCCTTCTATGCACCATGTGAGCCTTCCTTCCTTCCTCTGTAGACTGGCGAGTACAATGATCAAAACATAGATGAGGACACTGTGGAACAATTACAATACTTCTGCTCAGAACTTCAGACAAAAGTGTTTGGGATTTTCTTCTTTTTTTTGTTTTTACACACAATAGGACCAGCATCTGGTCAATTGCCCATGAGATCAAGAAAAGTTCAAAATTAACTAGAATTAAATTTTAATACATTAGATATCAAAATATTAAAATTTAAGATTATGTGCAACTGCTTTTAAGAAATAAACTTTTTGTTCAGAATAATATTTTCCTATCACAATTTTCAGATACTAGTTCATATTTTTGTATTTTCTCTTTTGGATGGTCTCTTCTCTCTGATGAAATTGGTATGAGATCATTTGTCCAATGAGTTTTGTTCAAACCAACAAATGTAAACGAATTATAGCAGACACCAGAGATGAATTGTTCTATCGATCAATTTACCTTAAGACAAATTGACTGGCGACAAATTGACTGGCAACCAATTGCCCAAGCATAAACTTACTTCAATTATAGCCAGAGATACTAGAGTCCATCCGATTTTACCAATTTCTACACCAAAAATATGAGTGATACTTCTGATCAAATTAATAATTTCCACAAAATACATCCCCTTTCCATATAGTGATTAATGAATTGACCTACATACAAGATTACATAAAGAATTAAGTAGTGAAAACAGAACAAAAGAATTAGTAAAAACAAAACAATTAGGTCAGGGGAGTTATATATAAATAGAATATACACTCATCAGGTATTATCCTGTATATGATTCAATTAAAACCTCAGATAATTATGAATAATTGCTCTATTTTAGAATAATATGCTAAATGTTGCTTCCAGTTACAGAGAAACAGCCTAATTGTAGTCAATTGAAACAAATTAAAGACGATTAGTAAGCCTTAGGGTAAATATAAGTGCATCACATTTTTACTCGATTTCTCAATCCAGAAAAGAAGGGAAGTAACTCAAGTCTTCAAGAGCATTAAACATTCAACACAAGACAAATTGCATATAAAAAAGTTAATATTTTGCATAAACAACAGAAGCTGTTGCATGAATAGAGGATTTCATAACCATTTGCAACAAATGTAGAAAATATTACCATATTATTCAACCTTCAATAAGACTACTAGTAAGTGCAAATGACACCACAATAGATCAACATTCCAATATGGTACTTGGAAGAGGTAGAGGAGGAGGTGAACATAAACAAAATCATGGTGGGTAGTAGAGCCGAGGAAAGCGTGAACCGGTTGCGGGTTTGTCAAAATTGAGCCCTTTCACTTCAGATGACCTATTCAAAACATTCTTTGCCCAATTTCCCTGGTACCATTTATTAGTACCCAGGTCTTTGATACTGTAAGGTCAGCACAAAATATTATCAGCTATAACAAATACACATCATAAACTATTAAGAACTCCCTACTTGACCTATTTGTCTGATTACTCCACTAATTAGGAGTGGGATAATTCAGTTAACCTTCCTGTTGGCAGCAATGTGAAACATATGGATGGGCAATATTTCAACAATCTTACTTACAAAGTTCTCTCCAAATGTCCCCCTTAGTAGACAACTTTGCTGTGACTTTTGATTTTGATGCTTACTCAAATGAAGTACAAGACTACCAGCAAGCACTGTAGCGGAGAAAATGAAGACTGACTTCCTTGTCGAAAAAAGGCTTTGAGCAATCGCCTGACACCAATTTGAAATCCAGAAAGAAATACCAGCGGCCCGG
>VCCN01006703.1:5840349-5867697 GCA_006491835.1 Architeuthis dux | reverse complement strand
GAGAGAGAGAGGGAAGGACAGAAGGAGCGAGACAGAGAGAGAGAAAGACAGACACAGACAGAGAGAGAGACAGACAGAGACACACACACAGAAGAGAAAGAAAGATATATATGGCAGCAGAAAGAAAACTAGTAAACATGTCCTGTAAACAGACTACTTCAATGAAGCTTGTGTATGTGTGTGTGTGTATCTAGCAAACCATGGCAGGATCTGTTACCAGACAAGCACTAAAGAACAAGAGTTTGAGGATGGGGGTGAAGAATGTAGTAACAAAGCGTGCGCGTGTACATACACACACTTTTCATTAGATAGACAATAACATTCCTCGCAAGGGAACACTGACAGAACAACAAACTCAATTTGATAGGCCAACATGCAAAAAGGTCAAAACTATTAAACGGTTTATGTGAGCAGCCCAGATTACTGCATTCAGTGTGAGCAAACTTAGTGGAATGGTATCCATTTTCAAGATGATAACCTTAATTCTTTGAAGGCACCTCAGGAAATTAAGCTTGCTACTCGGTACTGTTGTATATTGATTGGGAACATACAAATGGTTGCTGGTTCACTTTTGTGTATCTGTATGTTAAACTTTGGCATAAAACAAAACTTGGCCAACTGAATAATAATACCTATAAGTTTGAGTTTCAATCTTTCTGATGACTAACACCACATACATAGCACCCAGCTTGGCATTTATGTAGGTACGATGAAATGAAAGAAAATAAAATGCCTACAGATTTATGAATACTACTCTATGACCCGTAGCTGATTATCATAAGTGTGCAACAACAGGTTTGGCTGATGGCTGCTACTGATATTATAAGTGAGATAGATATGATGGGAAGGGAGAGGGAAGAAAAGAGAGTTAGGTAGTTTAATAAGAGGGTATAAAGGAAGAGAGGCTGATGACTGCTACTATGAGTGTGACAGACACGGCTCTTATATATATGATGATTTTTCGATAAGGAAATAATTGGAAACTTAAGATTTTGTTGGAGATATGGACAATATATCCCTGTCTAAGTTTATAACAGATAAAACAACATCTTTGTTCATCTAATAACTTTGTTCTCTCAATAGGCTGTTTGTTACCTCATTACATTTACAAACAAGAAAGTACAGAACAAACACATTCCTATTTCTAAAATTTCTAAGTACACAAAATATAATTAAGTGGCAGTTTGCAGTGTTAGGTTTTTGAGCAAGACTGTTGCATCGAGTTAATTTTAATAAAAAAAAAAGAAGAAATTAAGCAAATACAGATTTCCACCACTCTGAAAGAGCGATCATATAAAAACTTTTTGTAAGCCAAAATGGCATAAAGTGAAGAAGCAATTACCATTAATATATATGGGGAAAATCTTTGAGCCTTTCCCAGACCCTAAAAACAGTGATAAAGTATTTTGATTTATTCCCCTTAGGCAGGAGAGTCTTATCAACTTCCGGTAGGGGGTGCTGTTTTACATTCTGGTAAACAAGCGGCCATATTATTATTGTTACGAGTAGATCAGAGAACTCGAGGAGACACGTGTGTGAATCGTTGACCGCGGTCATTTTATGAATAAAGGATCTGTGAGTCCATCTTCTGTTTGCATTTTTAATCTGTTAATATCTGTCATTAAACCAACCTTATATTTGGTAGCAGAGCGTAGTTGAAAAACAAAATAACAAATGATTTTAAAACAGAAAATACCGGAAAGATGAACAGTGATATTTCCGGCGACGAAACTAAAAAAACAATATGGCCGAAGTTGGCCACGCTGAATTGGATTTACCAACCTTACAGATTAGATTGAGTTGTTGGGTCGGGTGAGGAAGGCCCAGGAGACTGCAGTGTAGGAGGAAGGGGGTGCATGCTGCCTCAATAACCACTCACTGTAAAATAAACACTGAATGCTATTTTCACTTTTCTCCTCCAGTCAGAAAAGTGAAATAGTGGTATAAAGTGAACCTTCAAATAATATTTGTCATGGGTTGCAATTTGGGAAAGGCTGAAAGGGAAGATTCTCTTCAAAACCATTTCCTCTCTGGTTCTTCATTAATTTCCAGAGTTGAAGATATTAGAGCAAAATGAATTTTGAGATCTTGCAGAGCTCAGGAGTAGGTTATTGATGCAATGTTTGGCACCATTTCTCATCACGCAAAGCTTGTTAACAGCCGTATTAAAATGAATGGTATAATGCATATCTTGTGCCAATGCGAAAGCAACTGACAGATACATTAATATAAATAAGGAAAGTTATAGTTAATAAGAATCACTTCACTTATTGTGCTTAGTTATTTAGGTCATTCCACAACAGTAAGACCTCTCCAAATTTCATGAAAATTTGTGGATCTGCAGTGAACCTCATGCTGAGACCTTGTAAAATTTTATTCCAGTACCTTGTGTGGTTTTGGGTTTATAGGAACCTCAAATTGTAGCCAAATTTTGGCCATCGAAAATGGTTAATTGTCAACCGGTTTTAAACCACATTCTTTCACTTCGTTAAGATATTGCCATGAAATATTCAAATCTGACTATTTCAGCTATGCTGATTTAAAAAATACTAACCACATGTACCTACCTATTACCTAAAGTTAGTTATTTAATGTGAATTGTTTCCTATTTCATATCAACCAGTATATATTAAAACAGCTCCCCAAAAAGGTTCAGGCACAGGAATTTAAGCTTTTTAGTAATGTAGATGGTTCAAACGAACTACTGGCAACATTTGAGATTGGTCTTAGCTGTTTTTGCAAGCATTAAAATTTAGATTAAATTATACCGTTTATTTGGAATTTTCAACTTTATCCTATAATATGTCACTGGTTTTTAACTGAGGAGCACACTCAAAATATGAACTTTATTTGAATTGTCATTATCTAAAATGTATCAATCACTTATCCTTTATTGTTTAGCTGTAAATTTCATCTATAAACCATTTGAATGTCATTTCATTACTTCATAAAAATAATCAATTTTTCACATCTGATATTTTAAATGTTTAATTAAAAAAAAATGATTTTTCTGTTTTTTCTATATTATCACTCGCAACCAGCTTGTATTGTGGTCCACTTGAAGTTGATCGAACTGCAACTATCTTTTGTACATGTATATTTGGTACCCAGCACCAGTGACATCAATTTATCTCTTTTGGAGCTAGATCTAGCTCCTTTTTGGTTTTGCCCCAAAATTGAAAATGCTATAAACTTAAATTTCAAACATTTTTTTATAGACCTCCCTGAGTATATTCCTGATATTTTTTAGAGGCAAGACATTTTCAGGTGTTCAAATAAAAGTTTAAGTTGTTGTCTGAAAATTTGACTATAGAATAAACACTACAATTTGCCTTTAAGTAAACAGGACAGAGCCAAGTCTACCTCAATGCTATTCTTATGAAGCATTCAACTGAGACTGAAATAAACCTCAAATGACTTTACTATCAGATTACAAATGAATACCTGAACCAGAAAAATATATTTTGCAGTTTTTCCAGAGTTAAATTCCCAAATGCACATACATCAAGTTGGCTCAATATTAAAAAGAAAGAAAAGAATAGTTTTCCCCAATCCATCAGGGTTTGAATAACTATAGATTCATATTTATTGGGAAGTTTTATCATATTTACGCTAATCTCAGAGAACTCCTGCTTATAAATAATATTTCAAATTATTTACAATGTTTTTAGGTAGCCATATTAAGGATTAAAGTCATACTGTATATTTTTCAGTAAACCAATAATGTATTCTCCAATTCAGGTTTTAGATAAGTTAGGAAAGACGATTTTTCTTTCCATGTCAAGAGAAATTTCCAGATGCTAGTATGTGCATATTACTACCTCTATTCCATAATAGTTACATTTGCATATACATTTCATACACTAAATGTAACAACTATTATGAGACAGATGTAGTAATGTATGTGGTTTCACACACACTAGTGGTTTTAACACATTCACATTTATGTCCCACCATCAGCCGATATCTCTTTACAACCGGACAATGTGTGTTTGATGTTTTAAGTCAACCTTCAAATTGTAACACACCGAGTCTTTAATCTGATTACAAGATTTGTTTGTTTCTTCTCATATACAACAAACTTTGTTGAGTTTATTTAAAGTATCATCTTATTTTATTTCCGTTAGATTGTTGCTGAGTCATAAAATCATCAGAAAGGTATTTGATCTATGGCAGGTGGCCTCATGGTTAACAGTATAGAAAATGAAATTGAGGAACAGTTTGAATTAATGCTGATTAAACTTTACAAAGAAACTATGTACTCAAAATCAACTGTTCAAGATATTTGTGATTTTTATAGTGTCACTGGATAGATTTGACACGGAATTGCAGCTTCAAGCCATTGACAACTTAGATTTGAAATGAAATGGTACACTGATTGGGGATTCACAAATGATAATGTTTTGTTTGTAAAGATTTGTTTTCCTTACAGGAGTTGAGGTTGCGATATCTTCATTTTTTCCAAATCGCAAACGGTTATATACTGAGAATCGAGTAGCTAAAGACTCAAATTCGTTATCTTCACCATCCATTATGTTATTTCAAATCTCTAATAAAAATTAAAGTGAAATCAATCTGAAATACTAACAAGTGGAAACACACAGATATAATGATGCAACATGTTGTATCTTACATATGTAGTGCGGATTTGTCCACATGGTTCTTACTACATGCTGCAGTAGAAAGGAAATTATACAGAAAAGTGAGTTAACTTCAATAACTTGATAAAACATGTTTGTCATCATGTTTATTTGTTTAATAATTATAAAGATATCATTCAGAAGTAATTACATGCACCAATACTACTAATTCCTTCATAGATTGATGTGTTTCAGCATATAAGAATTACACAAGGGAAAATGTTATAAAAATACCAGTTTATGGGCTAAAATCTAAAGATCGAGTTAAAAGATCACAAATATCTTGTAAACAGTTGAGTTGGGGCATATAGTCTTTTTGAAAAGTTGAATCTGTATTAAATTCTGATTCTAATGATATATAACTTGACCTGTCTTGATGATGTTGAATTTTCACCAACCAGGGCAGGTATTAGAAATCCGCCATTATGAAAATGGTGTGGTAGCCTACCTTATCTGGGGAGGCTACCAACTTTAATGGTTATTTTTCTTTATAACACATGCTAAGGCAACTTTTTAACAGGGAGCAAGCATGTTTTCTCAGAAAATGCAATTTACCTTTCCCCCCTACTAAGACCATTTATTCAAATGGTTCTTCAGATGATTGAACTCCTAGTTGTTTGTGTTTTAAACACAACGTTTCGGTCGATCCATTCTTCGGCCTTCTACAGGTGTAAAATCCAAGTGTAATGGGGTAAACAAAAGTTTTTATTTTATTTTTATTTTTAAAAGGGGTAACCCTTATAATGCAGGGCCTGGATGTTTTGATGTCTTTGTCTTGTCGGGTTTGGGTCTGTTGAGAAGCCTGAAGCCACATCGGGTTGAACTCTGCACTTGTCCGACTAATGCCTTTAGTCAACATTTTGATGTGAGCTGCTTCTTTGATTTTTCTCTGCTTCCAACATCATTCTGTCAATAATTTGGACTTCCTCCCAGAGAGGAAGATGGTCGCCTTTTTCTCTCCAGATATGGTCGGCCATACCCGAGCCATGTGTTACAGGGTTACCCCCTTTAAAAACAAAAACAAAAACAAAAACAAAAACTTCTGTTTACCTGATCACACTTGGATTTTACACCTGAAGAAGGCCGAATAATGGATTGGCTGAAACGTTGTGTTTACAACACAAACAAGAAGAATGAGTTCAATCGTCCGAAGAACCATTTGAATATTAATGACCGTTCACAAAACTAAAGAAGACCATTTATGTTCACTTTACACTAATGTTTGTAGAGAAGGCATGAACCCCATTTCTCTCTGTGCTTCATCACCAAATATCTTGACAAAAACGTCTCATCACTGGCCTGTCATGGTGATTAACAGAAGAGAGTGAATGAGTGAGCTCTTGGGCAAAACACACTACCATAATTATATTACCTGCTTACTGTTTTTGTTTTTTCTGTAAGAATTATACAAGAGAAAATGTCAAACATTTTTAATCTGATCTAATATTCAGAGTTGAAATGGCTGAATATATTTTCATTGACAATATTTATAAAAACATTTTTTTTTAAAAAGCACTTCAATACCAGACAAAATATTTTCCATTGCATAATGAACACCCTCAAAACAAGTCTACTCTACCAAAATTATCTTATAATAACATTAAAAAATTAAGATAACAAGTGTTGAGTTTATTAAAAACTATGTTGTGGAAATGTTTTGATGTCTTTTGTGGATTCTGCTTTTAATCAGCTTTAACTAACAAGTATTAAAAAGAAAAAGAATGTTAAGTATGTGTGGAAGCAGTGTTTACCTTTAATGTATAAAAAGATGCATGAGAAAAGCCAAAATGGATCATTCAAACATCCTTCCTTCTAGACTGGTTTAGGGGGGAGGATGTTAAAGTGATCCCTTGAAACATTCAAGGCATCGGACTTCAACACAAAACTGTTAATCATTCAGTGAATTGTGTGGACCCATTGGATGGAGCACATAGTCATATTGGAACAAGCAAAGTCCAGAATTAAGGAACTGTGTGGCTGTAAGTAACTTTTTAAAGGGATACCTATAAGAATTTATGTAGCCTGACAGATTTAACACATTAAAAAATGTATGTTAGCAATATCTTCTTTAACAAATAAATTAATTCCTGTTAATCACCACTACCAAAGGTTTAGGTTATTCATATGTTCACACATTTATATCTATGTATCCTGACTTCGCACAGCCCTTACTGTTCATAGTAGAAACTTGAAATTTTGCATGTATGCACGCGCGCGCGCACACACACACACACACTTCAATGAGTAGGGAAAACATTTTTTTTTGGCCGGGGGGGATTACCCAACATTGGTTTATAGATAGTAGAAACTTGGACTTTTGTACACACACTCCCCTCAATGGGTAGGGAAAATGTTTTGTTTTTTTTTCTTTTGGGGTTTTTGAAAATTCCCCTCCAAGACAGGGTTTTAATGGGAGGTTCAATTTTCAATGTAAGCTTATGCTACATTGGTCACTAGTTTGTGCCCGCTTGTTTTTTGAAAATTTAGACATTTTTTATTGATCACAGCCCAACTTTTTAATTGATCATCCCCAACACAGAAATATGGGTGGCAGTGATTCATAATTTCTCTTGGAATGCTAGTCTTCCTTAGTTTCCGGAACTTTCCCTAAATTATGATGGTTTACAATCCCCCTTAGACTGCTTTAGGGGAAAGAATGTACAATTGACAAAATTTGGAAGGGATGATGTTCAAATGGCCACGCTAGGGGAGGGGGAATATTAAAGTGATCCGATTTTTAAATAATGGAAGAGCAGAACGATTTTCAAGATTTTTAAAAAGGATCCAATACAAATTACATTTCCAAATTTGTATTTGCTTAAATGATCAATGTACAAAAATTTAAATATGGAGATAATTATATTTCTTTTTTGTATTTTATTAAATATATACATAAATATATACATTGACCAAATTTATCTTGAGAATGAAGTACAAAAACAACCCAATGTAAAGCCAAACTACATTGTCTGAGAGTTAAAGAAAACAATTTCCAAGGTTATCTCTCTGAAAAGAAATATTCCAAATTCTATTAAATTCAATTTTCAAACTTCCAGAAAATTCTCCCATTTATGGAATGTAAACAAATAGATGAAATTACACTATTGTGAACACCTGCCCTGAGAGTGCAACCACGGGAACAACAGAAAACGTACAAATAATCATACTAAAAATATACATCTTGCCGTAAGTACAGCACCTCAAAAAACTTATTCGAGTGCTTGGATATCCTTGAAGAAAAAGAAAAATTTACTTAAATTCCTCTAGTTTTTAACTAGAATATGAATATAAATCAGAAGTCTCTTTACAAAATATCAATAGAAAAAAAATTGTTTTCACTGCACACAAACTTACGGAATCTATGAACATTAAGACAAAGAAAAATGTGATTGCTTTTTGAGGAACATATTTAAAGTAGGTACCTCCATTAATAACATGGCTACAAACTCATTTGCCAAAAATGCTTTCAGAGATTCAAAAACAGATGTAGCAGGTTTCTATCAAAAATGGGTGAACTCACAAACACTTTCACAACAGGAAACCATGGCAATAAACCAAAAATATCACAGCTTTTAAATAGTACTCAAATTTTTGATGTAAAATGTAGGATTAATTTTATTACATAAGTATTTTTATATCTTCCTAGGATCAAAGTTTTCGCTCCCTGGCCCTCTGCCTAGGATCAGAGTGTCACTCATTGGTTCTGCTGCCTACGATAAGAGTGTAGTATCTGTGCACTTACATGTGAAAATTTAAAGGGAGACAGATTTGGAATAGATCTTTCTAGAAGCATGTCATATAAATGAACGATATCCTCAATCTTAAATAGCATTTAGACTATTATTGGAGGGGGCCTCTATATTCATGGCAGCATTATTCAGTCATCAAAGTATTTTCCCTTGTTTTCTATGACCATACCTACCTTTCAGATAAATTGAGTATGTCATCATTAAAGAACAACTCTGCTTTTTATTCAGTGAATTCTTTGAGGAACTTTTCAATATCTTGAAATTGTTGGAACTGCTGACCAGACAAGGAGTGTTAATGGAGTAAAACAGTATGAAGGTGACAAGTCTAGAGAATACCCTGCAATAGGGAAGAACCTCCTATACCAGCTCCAGGTTTTACATTGGATTTACATGGTAACAGATATTTTCTTTTCCAATGTGTCATTCAAATAAGCTTCTTTCATTTGTCCACCACCAAAACATCCAATTAGACCTATGTGGGTCACAAGTTTAGACCTGCCAGCTATATTTGTGCAAAAAATCTTGAGGCGCACAATTTCACCTGGGGGCCTCAGAGCCAGACAGCAGGTTAGAATATATCTTTTTCAGGTAGGATCCCATTTTGGTGCAACCAGATCATATGCGGTTCTGATTGACCCAAGCTCTGAGCAGGAGGTTGTGTTATGGGGGAGATGTAGTCTTGTGCAGATATTCAAATAAGCTAATTGCTCGATGTAGTATTGTGCAGTAACAGTTTGCAGAATTCCCTTTGTATCCCACCAAACAGACATTTCCCCCCCCCCCCGATAGATTACATTTAGTTGAGATGTTGAAAGCTGTCTAGAATCTAGCCATGATTTTTTTTTTGAAACTCTCATAAAAAATCCAGTTTGTCTTGTTCAAAAATTACTTTTTTCTGTGTTTCTCCAAATTCATGCAGAACCCATTTTTCTACAGTTTGTAAACAACATACTGCAGTTGACTGATTCCACAAACAATAAAGAGCTGAGCAAACTTCAATGACACTCCTAAGATTTCCCTAACACTATGCAAAAATGGTGCTGGGAACAATTGCATTAACCTAACACATATCAGAATGATTTCCTCTAATCTATTATAAATAACTTCATGTCATTAAAGCAGAATTATTATTTTATGACCTATCAATATTTACATGGTGTGCTTTTCGTGTAAGCATACAATATAAACAAACATAAAAGTAAAGCATTCAGTGCTTATTGAAACACTAGCATGGTACCCACCAAAAATGGCAGGATTATATACATATGGAATTTCTCTTCTGCCTAGGATCAGAATATCGGAGCACAGCCTAGGATCAAAGTGTCACTCCCAGCCTTCCATCTAGAATCAGTGTAGTATCTATGCACTCTAGTGGAAGTTACGAACAGAGAAACAAACAGAAAATGTCACACTGTTCATTATATAGCTATAGCAATCATTTTGTCAACATAACCCATATAAAGGCTAATGTTTAATTCAAAACCATTTAACCAGTGAAATGTATCAATGTTGAGTGCTTTCAATGAACCAGATTCAACCGGGATGGAAAAAGGAAAATCTAGCAAAATTACAATGCACAAAGAGATTAGAATTGTCAAGTCAGTGCACGAGAGAAAAAATTATTTGGAGCTGATGAGGTTATCTTTAGAGGACACTTTTAGCAAGAGAAGCTCAAAGAAAAAGAAATCCAAAAACTTTACAGACAAAGAATGGCAAATCAATAAGGCTATCTTGAATTCTTTCAATTAGATTATCTGAAAATAATCTTTTTAACATTCAACTAGATTATCTTCAATAATAGTATCTTATTTAAAGCTTGTCACAATATATTTTTTTTCAGCTAACTCCTTATGCCATTTGCTATTTGGATTTGTTTTTTTTGTTTTTTTTGTTTTTTAAATAAAATGAAAATATGTATCATATATATACTAAATTCATACAACTACAGCAGCAATGCCTCCAACAAAGCCTTCATCAGATAGGGGCTAGGCATGGGAGCTTAATTATCATTACCACTGGTACCCCAGCTATACCTCACGATATTACCAGACTTGTTGATCACAATGTGAAAATGCCAGATCCATGCAGATGCAACTTCTGTTTGATCTTGAGGGCTCTTAATGTATTTCCTTTTTCTTGATGCAGACATCCCAAATTTAGCCAGGTATGCCAAAGTAGAGTTGGCGATAAAACCTCAGCATGCCACTTCAATAGGAGGGATATTCATTATTCAGTCATGTCTCCTGTATTATTCTCATAGATCTTCATATTTTTTCCACATAATATATCTCAAAAGAGAAGGTTGTTGTCCATTAATGTAAATGCAATCTTTTCAACTGCTTTAGGATTTGCTGCAACAAAGAAACAATTTAATTCTAATTTGCAGGTATAGCCAAGTAACATAGTATAAAACAAGAGGCAGACAAGGCCTTCTTTGATGCTAACTTTCTTAGCAAGGAGGGAAGAAAAAAAACAATATAAAAATGATCTTTTCCCAAACAACCTTGTGTTGATATTTATACCACATAGGTATTATACTAGATTGACTACTATGGAGAAAGTATTACAATCTGGTTGAAAATAAAGCTTCTTTTGTAATCAATTCTATGGTAAACTTCTCAGCTATTAGTTCATGGTTCTAAGCATTGAACCATTACCTGCAAGTAAAGTACAGAGGAGACCATGTATTATAGTCAGTCAAGTCACTTTATTTAAAAAGAATTAAATATTTAATTGATAAAGTTCATAATAATCTAAATCTTTTATAATGTAAAGTTGTTTATAACAATGAATTTAATAACATAACAATGGATCTATTACAATGAAACTAAACTGTTCCAATTTTTATATCCTTTTTCTTAACTTAAGCTAGTTATTGTTATTTAAAAGTGATCACAATAAGCAGAAGCCGCTTATTGTACACAAGATTAGAGTAATGTGACTGCAAGGAAATGCATTGTCAGCAGTTAGTAAATCCACAAGTGAACTACTTTAAGTAGCAAAAACTCATGCAAAAATAGCAATAAGTTTTAAACCTTCTATCAAAACACAGACACAAATATATGAACCAAGTTAACTAAGATAAATGAACACTGAACTAATTCAAGGTCACTTAATATGCTGCTCAGACAATTGATAATTAGGCAAAATACAAATAACTGGATGAATAAAATAAAATAAAAAGAAAGCATTGTTTAATCTCGTCACTTGACTTGACAAGTTTAATGAGATTTAGGAAAATAGATGAATTTCATTAACATTAATGGGCTTTAACTCAGAAACACCACCCAGCTTTATAGAAGGTCAATGCTTAGTTTTAAGCCAACTTTTCACTTGGTTTTTCCCAAACAAAAAGGTCCGACTGCAGAGGAAGGATTAATTTGACACTAGCTGGATCCATGGAAATTCCACGGGTGTGGACAACTAAGATATCATCGTTACTCTCACATATATATTTCTTGGTAATAAAGATTGACAATATGGAAATGAAAAGATTGAGAAAAACTAGTAGAACATCTCAAAGATGTTATTAAACAGGAAAGCGGAAAAAACATTTTTTCAGATGCACTACTAGTTGTTCTCAAGCTTTCCTTTTCCGTATTGTCAATGTTGTCAGATTGTTCACACAACAAACATATTTCTGTAATTAAAGTCTATAATTTACCTCTGTTGACGAAGTTGGAGAGGTATATGTATTTGGTCACATCTTCCCATTTGTCCACACAATATCTCCGAAAGTACTTAATCGATTTCTATGACATTTTGTGGAAGGATGGGTAATGGGGTAAGGAAGAGATGGTTAATTTGGGGGGCGGATCCAAGAATCTTTTTCGGATTGAGAGATATTTTTCCGGTTTTATTTTCATACATTCATATATATGCTCATGACAGAGGGGAGGTGCATGGATCTGCGCCAAAATTTAATCAGTTCTCTACCTATTGTCTATCCTTCCACAAAATTTCATTGAAATTCACTGAGAACTTTTGGATTGTGTCGACAGCTATCTCCAAATGTTCTTGTGTCTGTCCACACAATATCTCTAATGGTTCTCAGTGATTTTCAATTAGATTTTGTAGTAGGGTGGACAATAGGCTACAGAAGAAGTGATTAAATTTCGGGGTGGATCCATGTACAATTACTGAGAATGGCATCAGCTGAGGTATGCACTCTCTGAGTGCTTTCAAGTTTTGTTAAAGTAATTCATTACCTATGGAATGTATCAATATTAACTATAATAACATGCAAATGCAAATTAAACTAATATATCTGTTGTTATTATTAATCACTGCTATCAAAGGTTTAGGTTATTCATGTGTTCACACATTTATATGTATCTATGTATGTATCCGGACTTCACCTAGCCCTAACCGTTCACAGTAACCCGACTTGAAGTTTTTTTATACACACTCCCATCAATGAGTAGGGAAAATGCATTTTTTTTTTGCTTTTTGAAAATTCCCCCCCAAAATAAGGTTTTTAGTGGGGGTACAATTTTCAATGTCAGCTTATGCTAAATTAGTTACTAGTTTGTGCCCGCTTGTTTTTTTGAAAATTCAGTCATTTTTTTTAGCGATCACAGCCCAGCATATATGGGTGGCAGTGATTCATAATTTTCCTTGGAATGCTAGTTATTATCATTAGTGATCATTTTTGCTATCTGTCTATATTCCTGTAGTCTAATACAATGATAACTTAATTTTTAGGCTTCAGACTTGTGAGGGAGGTGTAATGAATGAATGACAGTGATAGCGTCCATTTTGCTCCCATTCAAGCATAAGCACCCTTGTTCATTACATTGCAAGGGGGAGGGAGAAGAGAAAGGATGAAAGATATGAGGAGAATTAATAATAATTAGAAAATATAATGCTTGTACATACAAAAAGCAGATGTATGTATATGCATAAAGAGACAACTCCAAAAACAAAAAATACTTCAGGAACTGTAAACTTGAAAAATGACCAACTACTTCATTTCAGAAAATAATTTAGAATGAATAATGTTTAATGACTTCAGAGAAAGTTCTCTACTTCTAAAACCAAGTAAAACCAAGTTAGTATAATCAAGTATATAGATTTAATTAAAATTAAATAATTCAATCCATTGCATTACATCCAAAATCAAGATGTGCATTTTCCCCAAGACAAAGCAAGTATGTATAATTGCTACTGATGTGTCGATAAGTGAAAGTTCTGATAAATTGATTTTTAGCTCTATCTGAGAAAAATCAATTATAGAGAAGGAGCTAAAAGTTGATAATTGGAGACAAAAAAATCGGTAAAGATCTACTTCCGTTAACCAAGTCGAAAAAAAATAGAAAAATAAAAAAAAAATTTTCACCAGTAATCTTTTGTGCTTTTAATCCGTTATACCCTAACAATCTTCCTGGGATTTTTTATTTTTCAGAAAAAATGTTTTTTTAAGGGGTTCTATTTACAATGTAACTGTATGGTAAGTGGGACCGTTACTTTCCATCCATTGTATGGAAGTGAGGCTTCGAAGTATTCGGTTACTTCCTTGTGAGCCTTCTTTGATATTTTAATGAGGTTTTTTCTGTGCTCTCATTAAGTTTTTTTTGGTGGGGGCCACACAGGCTGCCTGAGAAAAATCATCATTAAAATATCAAAGAAACCTAGTTAACAACCTTTACAAGGAAAGTAACAGCATACTTCAAAGCCAAACTTCCATATAACGGACTGAAAGTAACGGCCATGTTTGCCATACAGTTACATTGTAAATAGAACCGCCTCGAAAAACCTTGAAAAACAGTTCTAAAAGCTAACAACTTCTAGGAAGATTGTTAGGGTCTAATGGGTTAAAAGCACAAAAAATTACTGGTGAAAGAAATTGTTTCTATTTTATTTGACTTGGTTAATGGAAGTAGATCTTTACCAAAAAATCTTAATTAAAAAGAAAAATATACAGTATTTGAAGGTACAAGTTTATGCTAAATTTCATAGAAACCTTAAATCCTGTGAATAAAATGACTTTAAACCTGCCAAACTGGACAGCCGATCCATGAACAAATTTCATTCCTAATCATATGCAACACTTGATTGTAATCAGGATGAAATATAATAGTTTTTGTTTGTTTGAAATATACAGTTTAATTCTATATCCTGCTTCCAGCAGGCTCTGTAAAAGGGTGTGTGTGTGTGTTTGGGGGGGGGGGGGTGTTTGATCAGCTGTGTTCAACTTGCTTACCCTGACCAATTCATCTACCCTGCATGAATCATACCCACCTGGTTTCTGTTGACCTACACCAACCAACACACAACATCCTGAATAGTTTTCACCTTCCCCTCAATTTTTATCAAAATTGGATTCACATAACATAGGTACTTGATAACCTTTACATCATACCCTTATAAAAGACTCTTTGTACAATTAAGATTAATGAAGTTGAAGTAGTTTCATCTTGATTAATAAGCTAGATTAAAATATGACTAGTTGATGGCTAAGTACATATAGTTTCTTCTCAAAAGATTGTCAACTTTTGCAAAAATCCAGAAAATAATTATGAGATGCTAGCCAAATGTTTAGGGAATTCGAACAGTGTGCACCAACTGAATGTAGTACAAGCATTTACCGTTGCCCTCTGCAAGATTACTGTATACATGCTCAAGGGGACTGCTTCGAAGACAGTGGAAATTAAGTGTTAGGCTAAGTAATTTTTTTAACTTTTGGGTAGCAATTGATATATACAAGCAAGCTTATACAAATCCATGATAAAGTAAGATCATCAAAATATTACCACTCAGGTTTCAAAATACAGGTACCCGTCGCTTAACGTCCTTCTGCATATACGTCCAAGGGCCCATAAGGTTTTAATAGAGTTGAAAAACCTCTATTGACAAACAGGGTGTAATGGATGTAAGCAGATGTAGTGGCCTTTTAAATGTAAACTAAACGATTATGTAGCCAGACGTATAATTGTACAGTACATATCTACAGTATATACTGTAATACTCAATAGCAATATAAAACATATTGTCATTTTAATGTAAATTCTCCTTTCTTACTAATAAAAAGTCTACCATAGTTTTGTGTCGTACGCCGCAGCATGGGGTGAACTTGTGAAAACTTTGATTAAAATTTACAAAGAAATGTGTTCTTGGAGTTATTCCTTGTTTAATCAAATTTAAGAAAAATAATGTGTTACAATACTTCATCAAATAGTAATAATAATAAAGCAAATAACATTGAACATATTTCTTAAAAGAAAACCTCTCCCCGAGAAGAGACTGTCAGGTCCTTCAGGCATTAGAGAATGCGATGTTATCATTTTTGCCAATGACGCCTCAGTGTCGGTTATTAGACCTGAGAAGTCTTCCTGTGGGGGAAAATGTGGGAAATCCTGTAGATGTCAACGATCCCGATTACCGTGGGGCTAATTTCTTTACGAAAGTGGCAACCAAAAAAAGTTTTAAAATATAAAAAAGTATTAAAAAATAAAGTAATGAAAATAAATTATATTTTGGATAAAAAGAAAAGTTCAAAAAATTACTAAAAATAAATTATATTTTGCATAAAAGCTTAAGATTAATTTGCATTAAGATTAATTTTGTGCCACCGTAAGTGCATCGGTATGCCACGAAAATGTAGCCTACGGCAGACTAATACTGTGATATGTTTCTATTTTGATGACATTATATACAATTTTGTTTACATTATTTTATGTTATTACATACATGTTGCTATTTTCTACTGTACAGTTACTTTAATCAATTAATATTTTTGTAAGAATACTGTATATCAATAAACATATACTGTATGTTTTTTTCTCTTCATGAATCCCTTTATCATATTTTGGGGTAAAAACTTACCTAGCACTTTCTTTTCATAAAATAAAATTAACTTTGACTGTGCATCTTTAAGATATGAAAATAATTGCATTCAATATTGAAAGACATATGGTATTGAAACATTACATATGTATTGAAATTTATAACATCTGACAAATGTAAACAAAGTTTTGTCAACATAGGCTAGCCTACACTATGCTTACCAATGCATATCTATTGCTGTACGTATGTAACTGTACTGTAAAACATACAACACTTGTACAATATTTCTTTATTTCATATTAAAAGTATACTTGCTTGAGTATTTTCTGTTCAGAATCCAGATCAGCAATTGTAGGCAACTGATGTTGTAAGTAAGCAGGCCTTGGCTAGCATAAGCTTTGTAGCTAGCGTAATGATGCACGTTATATATATGTTTAAAAATATATCCTATTTAAAAATGTGAACATTAGACTATCTGCAATATAGTTCATAATTTGGGCTTATTAGTCAGTACAATTGGTGTAGCTATGGTCCAGTATGCCATAATAGGCTTGTACTGTATACAGAATTATACGATGTTCGCCTAACATCCTACTGGCCAGAACTTAATCCAAACATTAAGCAAGGCATACCTGTACTTATATTTATCAAATAGGAATGTATCTAGAGATTATTATAATTGAAAAAACATTCATTCACATGTCTACCGATTTTTATAAGTAGGAAAATCTTTTTTAAATTTGATGTACATACACGAAAGCCTATCTACACTTTCAAATATGTTTTAATATCATTCTATCTGATATTCATCTCAAAGTACTAATTAAGCAAAATTATTTTCAGAACATTAGTAGCAATGGTGGACTCTTAACTGACTTCATTTGATCTACCTTCTGAGGAAATTAAGTAAATTTTCTTTTCAACATTACAAGGTCTTTGATATAATTACAGAACTAATAACAGCAGTTTTTAATCCACGAAGCAGATTTAATAATCAAGGTATCAGCATCAAAGAAGCCTTCCTCAAGGCTGAGGTAGTTGCACCACACATTTTTATATGAATGTAATGATGATCTAGATAAAATTAAAGACATTTGCAATAAAAAATGAGGTTTATATGAAAAGAAAAGAAACAAACATGTATCCTGCCTTAGTAATACGGTATGTTTGCTTTTTGTATAATGCGGAGAAACAAGTCAGTAATATCATGCAATAAACAATTTACTGACTATTTAGTTCAGTGGTTCTCAATGTGGGCGCTAGCACACCTTAGAGAGGGCGTTATGGAGATTCCATAAATATCTATAATTCTGATTTACAAATGGCTATTGTTTAGTAGTATCTGCTTACAAACAAGGAGGGATTAGCATTAAGCCGTTATTAAATGCTAACTTCGGCAACCATTTCTTCTATACAAGTAACTGGCGAATTATTTTGCTTAATACCCTGTAGTGTTACTATTATTCTATGGGTAAACATTTAAAATTATTTCCCTTGTTGTTTTCAAACAAAGAATACTGTATGTATCTGAAGTCACTGAAAAATGATTTTGAGAAGCGCTTTGAAGATCGGATTGATATCAATATTCATATCTGTGTTATGAATCCATTCATTGGCAAGGTTGAAGAACAAGAAATCGACTTGCAGGAAGAAATCATTGTGTTTACTTCTCATATTTGAACTACAGGCAGGGGGGGGACATGTAGCTAGGTGTCATAGGGGGAGCGTTGGGCTGAAAAAGGTTGAGAAACACTGATTTAGTTCATCAGAAACAAGTATGACATTAAGAAGTCTTATACAAAGGAAGCCGTTTATTATAATCACAGATACTGTTATCAAAATCAGTGGTCCCAAACACTTTATTTACAATGAATTACAAATAATAAAAAAATAAATTTCATATTAATTTTTTATAACATAATGAATTTATAACAATTACATTTTTATATTTTTTGCTTAATGTTATCAGCCAGTTATTGTTAGCTAAAAGACACTGTCGGATCACAATAAGTGGTTTCCCATGTATCATGATGTTAGTATCTATACCTATTGATTATCATGGACTTTGCATCTGATAAACTGATCAGTCAAGCAAAGAATCTTTTAGTGATGGTTTAATATCAAGTCTGAGAAGAGAGGCCACATCATCAATATGACATATCAAATCTGAGGCTTCTTGAATGCCAGACCACTGGTGTGTTACTAAGACAAACCACAAATGCTAGAGTTTATTCTTAATGCTGGTAACTTGTTTAAAAATGGTGTCCTATGAGTAAGAAGTAGAAAAATGTATTTCAAATGGTGTGCCATTTCTCAGAAACTCTGACAAAATTTGGTGAGTATAAAATGAAAAACAAAATTAAGTCTGGCACCTTTTTCCTGAAAATCAGTAGAACAAGAGACTAAACAAAAACAAAACAAATAGTAACTATATGTTGATTATGCCATATGATATCCTCTCAGAAAAAAATATACGGATGTTTAATTTGAAAATCTACAGGGGTTCGCTATGGTCCATGCAGTCTTAGCTGGTAACCCATATATCTATGGAGCTTTCCCCATCTGCCACCTGGGGATGTGCAGGGTAGTAGAGAGATCCTGCCCCCTCCAATGTTTGGGGTTCAACCATAATTTGTTAGATGTTATTGGTTTGTTCATTTCATTAGCTTATTTCTTTAAGTCTTGACTTATTAAGAGTCTACAGATGGCATTTCTCTTCCCATTGACTTACGGATGCGAAACATGGAAATTAACAAAATGAACTGAAAATCAACTTAGAATAGCACAGAGAGCCATGGAAAGAGCAATGCTAGGTCTGGTCACCTAGCAAGAATATGGGGGGGGGGGCTAACCGACTGGTGCCCATGGGATAGTAAACGCAGTAAGAAAAGACAAGATACAAGATGGAGGGATGAGATACAAAAGTTTGCCAGTAAAATGTGGCAGAGGTTAGCACAATCTAGGTCGTCATGAAAGCAGATGGGAAAGGCCTTTGTCCAGCAGTGGACTTATAACGACTGATGATGATGATGATGATGAATTTGAAAATATTTTGTAGTGTTAGATTAGAGTAATTTTTCCTAACAAATCAGTCCAAAATAATTTATACTTCAGTTAATTTTTTTAATTCAGTTATATTTATATGAAAAAGTAATAAAAAATAGCTTTAATTAAAATATGAAGCTTTAAATTACACAAGTGAAAATATCCAACTGTGATGATTCAGTTAAAGTTAGGCGAGCTCAAGTGATCTTGTGCCTAGAAGGAAAGCTACCTTATGTGGTTTGAGCATTTCTAAAAAAAAACACCAAGTAGGAGCAACTCAGAAATCTTTGCTTGAGGATCGCTTCGCAGCCTTTTGGCTAAGATCAAAGTGTTGTATCTGTTCTTCGAAACCACCATGGCCTCGAAGTTCGGAGAAACACGGCCCTTCAGGGGTTCTTGCGGCATGCTTGGGTATCGTCCTGGGAAAAGTTGCACAGGATATCTTGGCCAGCTGGTCGGGAGGCGATCACCATTAGCATGCTCAGATACGTCCTGAGAAGCTTTTGGGATCTCCCCCCGCCTTTTATCCCGGTCCTCGTGGCATTTGTCTCAGTGACAGGGATTTGGGATTCTCCCCCCTCAAGTCTCTAGTCACAGGGACATGGGATCCCCGTTCCACCTACTGAATTCGGCACTAAATGACCCAGCAAGGGTCAATGTGCCTTTAAAAAAAAAAAAAATCTTTGCTTGAAGAAAAAGACTTCTGTGTTCATCAAACTCAGAGGTTTTCAGCTAGGCAACCTTATTAAACCTATTTAGACGGGATGAACCCGTGAAATAACTTTCATATCTCAAGGAACCCCAGCATAAAAATATTACATGTACCGCTAACAACACATCAGTGTGTTCAAAGATTTATAGTAATACCTTGAATAGTGCGGTTTTAATTCGTGCAGGTTTTGATGTACTGTTAAGGTATTGCTCTACAGTATAAATATACAGTATAAGCTGGAAACAAAAACATTAAATTATAATAAGACCTTGAACAGTGTAGACAAATTTTAGAACAAAGTAACCACACTATTTAAGTTACTGCTGTATATGTATTATAATCTAAAAGTAATCATCAGTATTCTACAGTGTACAGGAAGATAGTTTTCTACATATTTGTTCATTTATGATGAACACTCTAAGATACATTGATCTAAAAAAATAGTAGTGCAATTCAATGTAAAGCAACAAAAAGAAAATGATGAAAATTGGTAAATTTCTTTTACTACTGATGATAAAAAATTCTGATGTTTCTAGTGTCAAATATCATCAAGACATGAAACGCTACTCATTATATAAAAAAACCCTCAAAATGAAGCAAAAGTCTAGTGTTTTTTTACACTTTTGGCGGAACCCCTAATATCTTCTTGCGGAACCACTAGCAGAACCTCTAACAACCTCTCGTGGAACCCTATTTGTGTAAAATAAATGCTTTTCTCATCATAGGCTACAGATTCTTGATGTACCTATTTAATATATAACTATAATATAAATAGTTATATTGCTACTATAACCATAAAGTAGTCACAAAAATCCCAGTTTTCAATAAATTGTACTGCCCCCCACCCACCCTCTTCTAATAGTAGGATTTTAACTTCCAACCTGACAGGCCTGCATTCATTCATGTTACTTATTCACATTAAATAAGAAGATCAAAGACCTATGTAAGCACAAAAACTCCTCCCCAACCGCTTGATGAACACCAAAAGTATGAAAGAAATCCAGCTTTAACTAAATTCTAGGAACAGGTCTGGTTAGTCACTCAATAGAAACTGTCACACGACCAACATCTTTTGGGAGTTGGGGGTGATCAATTAAAAAATTGGAAAAAGGGGGTGATCAATGAATAAGTTACTTCTCTCGCCTTTTGTTGCATCATTAAAAAGGTCTGAATTTTCAAAAAACAAGTGTAAACGCTGCCGGACACAAACTAAGGGACCAATTTAGCATGAATTTAGATTGTAAATTGCCCCCCTCCCCCCCAAAAAAAACCAACTTTTTTTTTAAAACATAAGAGGTAAATCTAGCTCCATTGGTGCGGCCTGTACTCTTGACACATAGCCAGCCAGAATCATTTAAAAACTGAAGAAACCTATGTTGACGGTTTTGGTTGATGGTTTCTAACAGTTAAGCAAATAGCTTCCTCAGAAATTATTCATTCTCATGTGAAATATAATCAGTTATATTTAACTACGCTCAGTTTGTGGAAATTCCACAATCTAAGCGTAATTCTCACGTGCACATTGGCTGGTCTTGTATAATATTACAAGACTAGTGAGACCTGTGGAAATACCACTTTTTTTCTTTTTTTATTAATATAAGATACAAAATATGCAAATAAAAACATTTTCGAAGAGTATAAAATTTAATACTTCCTCAAAAATAAATACAAAATAAGAAAAACTAGACATAAATATATAGTTCATATTTTATTTTTTTAGTAATATATCTAATTAATTTTATCTTACTTTTGTGTATTTTTTGTCATTAATATATATATAGAAGTTCAAGAGAGAAAAACAAACAGTAAAGGTCACTGTTTATTATATAGATAATTAAATCAGGTTCCATGGGTATTACTTTTAGTCATAAATGTTTGCAGCCCTCAACTCTGATGCTTTCAGATAACATTCAACAATTCAACTTGACCTCTTCAAAATATATGAAGTATAGAACAAATAGACAACACTAATTCTATATATTTCCTATAAATTAATTTTAAAATAATCAACTACGTTTTATTAACTATTAAAAATAATTATGTCAGGATGTTTGAAGAGACTCAATGTGTGGCTGCATTTCTCAATTTCCTGTGTAAAATCATGTTCGAATTAATACCTCTTATTAGTGTTAGGTAACCCTAACATCTATTAATGCTAAAAATGTAATTTTAATTAATCTTAAAACAATGTACATAAAATACAATACTGAAATTTTAAAACTCAAAATTTACTTTCTATAGAATCAATCTCTTTATGGCATTATATCTGGCATTGCAGCTCGGTTATAATGCAGTTGGCTTTCTTGAACCCAACACCCGCGTTATAATGGGAGATGCTTGTACAACTTTTATAAGAAAATCTTTACAAAAAAAGGGGGGGGGGTCTCTATTCCAGCAGAATAGTCAAAGTATCAATTTTGAATTTGTTTGTAAATTCCTTATGTATCACACCATGACAGCAGACTCGGTTTTGGGCAACTCCCCTCAACCGGGCCCATGTCAGTAAAGACACCTTTGCCTCACTCTCAACTGATCTTGTCCAGGTCCGCTTGGGCCTCTCAACCCATCTCTTACTTGAGCTGATTTCAAGCTCTAAAACAGGGTTTTTCTTATGTTCCAGGCCCCTATCCTGGTTTTTGCTTTTGGCGTAAAACGATTGTTTAGCGAACTGGCTTTGTGTAGGTTTTCACCAGCATGCGTCATGAGCCCTTCTGAAGTGGAATCTTCCCGATCAGACAAGCGCTGTGGTGATGCTGTTGCAGTTTTAGTAATAGGTTTTACAGGGTGGAGCTGTTAGTCCCACACCCAACCTTCCTCCCTTAACTCAGGAAAAGGGAGACAATTTGGATTTACAAGACCATACTTCACAGCCTTTTCAAATGATTGTAAATATTTAAATTGAATTTCTGCACAAACTTAAAACATTCCATGAAAATTATTCAGTGTATTTATAGTAATTTTCTTAAATTGGCAAAACAGTTTAGTATAGAAGATTCATAACTCAGATGAAAATTGCTGTGATTTTGAAGTAGATAAAAGTTCAGAACTTATAAAAATCACAGGCATTCATTTCAAAGACTTTTTGCTGTTAAAATTATTTTTCAATATCAATTCGGTCGGATATCTGGTGCCTGATTTTAAAAAATTACCACTACCACCATGTGAATCCGGCGCCGGATATCCAACCAGATTGATATTCCGGTACATCACTGTTTGTGTATTAGATTATTTAGGACAAAATTAAATGGACTGGCTAATCTAAGATTCCTTGTTGACCATTTAATTGTATCTTCCATCATTGTCAGGGATCTATTTACAGTTTTTGCCCGCAATCCGAAAATAGAGCAATGTTATAAAAACCTTTTAGCCAAAATGATGTATAGCAAAAAAGCAATTACCATGGATTCATCTGGAAAATTTTGTTGTACATTCCCAGACCCCCAAAATGGTGATAATGGTGATAGGCTGAGTCATCAGCGGTTGGGTGTATGATGAAGAGGGTGCCCATTGCCTCTGTAACGGCTTGCTGCAAAACGAACACTATTTTCACTTTCATAAAAGTGAAAAATAGGCATAAACCAAACTGTATATAAAAAAACAGTTACTTCATCTAAAACCAGTGGACACAGCCATAAACTACAACTTCAGACCTCCATTGGTGTTAGAAAAAATTTCCTCTCGGCAAAAGTGGCAAACGCATGGAACAGCCTAAGTGAAAAGACGGTCACATCCAAGAATATCAATATTTTTTTTAAATAATCTTTATTCTGATATCAGACATACCACATTTAACTACCATTTTTCTTATTTAAACCCAGCCTAACTACACTGAAGCTGGCTTAATGACGCAATTAACTGCTGTCACAAAAAGCCTATTTCATATAAGTAGTATTTGAAATACTACTTATAAATACTAAACACTAAAACAGAAAGATTCTTGTCTGTATCTCAATCAGTATTTTATCCTGATGAGAACAGATAATAGTTGAATTTTAAATACATGACTTGTTCCATAGCAAGGATTTGGAAAGAAAGAGATGAGGCCAAGATATTGAGATCATCAGCCGCAAGGAATGGAATGTTTTGTGCAGTTTTAACTGATATTCACCAGGTACAGCATTCGGGGAGACTTACATACCAGAACTGATACAATTTATCATAGTAAGATGATTTAGTTATGTAAAAGTGGAAAGCAATTTCAGGTTGAAGATTAAAGGCCATGTAAAGTACATGGAACTTTGCTATTATACTTACTTACATATATTTATATATACCTATCTTCTCTATATAATAAGAGTGAAAGTTTGTTTGTGTGTTTGTTTTTCTTGAAACAATGTCGACATTTCTCAATGAATCTTTACCAATTTTGGCACAGAGGTCCAGATGCACCCCCAGAATAATGCATGAACAAAGAAAACCCTGTCCGCCTCCCGGAGTGATATATGACGTAACTTCCTTTTTTAGATATTTTTAGAGGTTTCTCATCTAGATTTAGTTTGTTTTGGTTGTGTCTAGATGTCAGAAATTCAGATTTTTTTATAAAATAAGATTTTTTTTATATATAAACCTGACAGTAAATTTGGCTTTTTAACTTTTGGTTTTGGTTTCGGTTGACATCACTGACTGGTGCAACCATCGACAAAACCTATGTACTGAAAGAGGAAACTTTTGCACATAGCAGATTTGGTTTTTGTTTTGTTTTTTTTTTTAATACAGTTTCTCATTGGATGCACACACACAACTTTTTTTTATCCACTGTCTGTGCCATAAATTATTCTATTTTCCAACGTACAAGAAAAAAAAACTTCTCAGAGTAATTTTTCAGACAGTATATACAATTTCTTTATTTATACAGTTCAGTTGTTTTTCTGAGGGCACTCTGGGCCAGTTACAACAGCATACTAACTAACCATATATCAAATCTAATAAATAATTTCAGAGTCAGTTTATTTTTATTGCTATTTGGTTTTTTTATAGCGATCTTACTGAAGTGGTAGACGTTACTCTTACATCAAGAAACCTTAGCCTAAACTTGACTACAGAAGGATGGAAAGCATAAAAAAATAGTTTTTCCACTAGAAACTTTTGTACACAATGATTTTCAAAAAATTAGTTTTTCACTAGAAACCTTTGAAAATGTTTGCACACAAGATATTTTTCTTTATTTTTTAAAATGTTTTAATGGAAACATTTCCGCACAACTGATCTTTTTTTCTTATTACCAGTTCCTCAATGGAAACTTTAGCACATGCCTGATACTTTATTAACAAATTGCAGTTTCTCGAATGTTTCTTTTTTGTCGATTTTTTACTGATTCTACCAGGCAACGCTTCCCTGCTAGTATATAAATAAAAACACATTCAAACATAAAGATATGTAAATATAGGTATAACATGGGTGGCCTAATGGTTATGGAGGTGCAGTTTGCCAAATGGTTAGCAAAACGGAAAATAGAATCGGCAAACAGAGTTCAATCTCTGGCTGAGACAGTTTGCATTCACTTCGCACTAATGCACTTGGGAAAGATCTAAATCCATCTCTTCTCCCAACACAGCTATGGGTAAAGAGCAGGGCAGACTGGGCTCTCCAGCCTTGGTTGGCAACCAATCTAGGAGAAGGACAACTCTGAATTCAAAACAGGGAAAGTCCAACCTCTCACTGGACTCGGCAGACAGCGCAGAGGAAACCAATAGTTGATTCAATGGGAAGAAAGGCAACAATCAGCAACGCATTGTGGAGCACGAAGAGTACAGCGTGACACGCTAAGCACCCTGGTCATCCACTGCATCCTGGTTTGTCTCCAGCTGTCCTGACTATGTTATTGCTTCTGGAACCAGGCAGATAAGGACAAGAGAGCGAGGCTTATGAAATTGCACAACTCTCTCTTATTTTAATCCAAGTCAAGCAAAAGTTATAACTTCAGACCCTGCAGTTCAACTGCACCACTCAGAACTGAAGCCATGGACATCTTGGTTTACAAAGGACAAACATGATGATGATATCTAAATATATTGAGTCTATTATTCTTTAGGTTGCATGGATTCCTATATGGAAATAATATCAAAAAACTTATACTTATACTTACATGTATGTTTGCAGGATAACAGATATAGAAATAGTGGGAAAGTAAAGATATATTTAAGAAATATTTTGTAAAATTATCAATCAAAAGATTTCAATATTTTGCATTTATGACGGAACAAAATATTTGTTCCACATCTTATTTTAATAAAAGTGGAAAGCAAGTCAGGTTGAAAATTCAAGGCTGTGTAAAGCATACCAAATTTTAGTCATTTTACTGACTAGACATAAGTTCTTACAAAATTCCTACACTAAAATAAATTAACCTTTATTTATATAATTGTGTCTATGGTAAAATCGGTTTTGCTTAATGTTGTTTCAGTTAAAGTTGTGGTTTTCAGGAACCTAACCACAACGTTAATTGGAGAATACCTATACATATATTTTAACCTGAAATTATGCATGCATTATATGTGTGTGCATATATGAATATATATAAGGCATAGATGTATTGGCGATATGATTATTTAATACATCAACATTTATGGTGTCCATATAGCATTTCTCAACCGATTCTTTTAATATTTAAAGGTGCATTTATGAAAAGAAAAAAAACCTGTTAATGTTATCTTCAATAGTTTTATTAGATATTTACTAAGCTTAGCTTAGTTTGGCACACAGCCACACATATGGTGACTACGGTCAGGATAAATGGTCTGCTAGACTAGTTTGCTATAGCTTTACTTTAAACTTCATTTTTATCATATAAAAAGTCTCACATTTTCACACACACAGAAAGGCAAAATTAGTGACTGCTCTTAGGATGAAACATTTTAAGTAAACTAAAATTAATGTTGACTCATCTTCTCAGCCTCTTAATAAAGTAAGGAAATAAAATTAAAATACCAAAAGGAACCCCCGATTCATAAGGATAGTTGCTATTTCAAAAAAATAGTATTCATTTTTGTATGCAATTTTCATAAGGCACTTTTCAAATGCCTTTTTCATAATTCAATAATAAAAGAAGAATTGGAAATACAAAGAAAAATTGAAAGCATCTGGATGAGATCATTACTAAAATCAGTCAAAATGCTGAGAAGAGTGCTGGAGTAATGAAAAGAGTTGCTGTCACTTGATCTCCAGTGAATGTCACCACAAATTACTGGTGGGAATGCCCAAATAAAGAGAAATATGATAATTAACACACTTGGAACTGTTCCAAAAACACTAGTCAAGAATGGATCAATTGGAGACTCAAGGAAGCTTGATGTCACTCAATCTTCAATAATAACCATCAGAGATCTGGTGTGAACATGCAAATGCAAGAAGATGATGATTATAACAACCACCACCATAAGCTATTCCACATGAAATATAGAAGTAAGCTATTCCACAT
>VCCN01006703.1:5796690-5808858 GCA_006491835.1 Architeuthis dux | reverse complement strand
AATAACAAGACCTATAAGGGAAAACAGGCACCAGATGTATAACATCTTCCTGTAAAAACTCATTGGAGTACCTACTATCATATGCTTATTTAAATGATATGAGAGTTCCATAATTAGTTGTTCAAAGGTATATTATTGAATTATTATTATGTGACCTCTCTTGGTCCGGCAAAATAGATAATCCAGCACTTTTCTAGAACCAGGGATGCCGGAAAATCTGTGTTGTAACCTGTATTACAAAATGAGATAATCTGTACATTTAGAAAGAGAAAGAGCATGTCCAGTGGAAGTTTCAGGTTGAGAAAAGAGAGAAAAAAAAAGCATGATCTTATACCAAGTTGATATCAGTACATATATTATGAAAAATAGTTCTTTTGTTGCCTGTTATCAAGATTTTGGTATGATATGGGATGCATTCTCGCTTGCCACCCAATAAGAAAGAGGAAGAGATCCACCTACCATCACCAAGTTGATCTCTATAATTAATTCAAGATGGAAGACTTGCTTGCAGGCCAGATGTACACAAGTCATAAATGAGTTGCCAATATCAAGATTATTTTGCTTAAATGGACAAACACATATACACCAAACATTAAAGCTATGAATAACTTGCACACCATAAATCCTGAAATAATTATGTCGGACTTTTTTCCTCAACAGTTTGTTATCTCAAATGCATCTTTCATTTTCAACACGTCAAAATTAAAATGATACTTAAGCATAGTTTATTTTATCGTCTTACCAATAAGGACGATTTCGTCCTGATAAATTTATACGGAACGGTTTTGTCATTTCTTTTTTTTGATAGGAAGAAATAAAATGTCCCCTTCTCAAAGATTAGCATATAGCAAGTTAGTGAAAACCATAAATCAAAACATTATGGTTAAATAAGTTATATCAACTGCAATTCTTTTCTATAATTTTGCATTAAAATAAAACTTACAGATTGGCACACAACTAAGTGATAGTGATAAATGTTTTCTCAAAACAGATCTAGTCAGTTTGGTCAGAATTCTTAAATTTATGACACTTAAAATTGTACAAATCAGGGCTGTGGAATTGGAGTCAGATTTAGAGTCAGAGTCGTGGAGTCAAAAGCAATTATTGGGTTACTGGAGTCAGTATGTACCGAGTCCAACTAGGAGTAAAAGTAAGAGGTACCATGAATTGAGGAGGAATGGTACCAACTTCAGAGCACTGAATGCTATACACAATCATACTTAACAGGGAAGAAAGTGCAAATTTCAAATGGCACAAAAATATGAACTTTCACAAAGTTCAGCATTTGAATTCTAACATTTACCTAGACTCGAACATCATAACTAGCAGTAGAAATAAACTATGAATACAACCACCGTAAAGGAGAGTTTGACCCAAGGCCATGCTTTTTCACAAAGTGGTACAGCACAAACTTATTAGGAAGAGTATAAAATGTATTTCAGGAAAATGTCTTCCCGAAGCACACTTCATTATTATCGATGCATATATATTAAATATATATTAAAGAATACAGACCCTTGGGAGGTTGGTGCTAAATACTCTTCCTTATCTTATTCAGCTTATGGGGATCTAAGCTACTTTTAGTAAATAGCAAGAGTGCAAGTATTTAATAATGCATATGTAGTGTATTATTGAAAATATTTATCCATTCAAATATCCATCTGTAAGAAAATGTGTATCTATATGTATTTAGCTGAATGTACAAACAATGACTTTCAGGGTGTATAATATCCAATTCATAAATAAAAGAAACTCTGAAAAGCATGCTTGTAGATAAATATTTGATAAACTTGGAGAAAAATATTGTTTATACTATACAATTCTGGACAAGTATTACATCTATTTTTTAAATTCTTATCACAATGATTTCGGCCTATATATTTTTCCCTTAAATTGCGGGAATTCAGAGTAAATGTGTAAATTTGAACAAAAGTGAACTCAGATCGATGCAAGAAGAAGTTCTTATATCAGATCTAATTTTGACTTACTTTTCTCTATGCCACTTCCTGTTGACTATTATGTAGTAGTAAATGTGAATGAATGGCTTGGCGAACAAAGATTTTGGGGGGGTATTCCACAACAGAAGGACCATAGATGACATAGATGACTGTGTAGAATAACCCTCCAGCCTGAGCAGTGCAGTTTTGTGAAGAGGACTTGACCAGGGCCGACCCCACCCTTTAAAGGGTTTGATTCCTATGGTCCACCGAGGTGGCACGAGTAGGATCAGAGCCCATAGGTCATAGGTTTGACAGGAGTGTCCTCCTTCTGGCAGATGCGAGCTAGCTATGGGGATCGGTCACCCCTTTCCGAGAATGTTCTGACAGTAAAGTTGAACTGTGATTAGACCACGTAGTTGGTAGATGCCTCAGCTGGCTAAGGAGAATAAGGACAGAACAGCTGCCTGCAACTTAGAATACAGATCCTCATGACAGTATGGTTGTCTGCAAATTTAAGCACAGATCATGGTCACTCCAACAGAAGCAGATGTGCGCTGACTATGGGGTTCTGCTAACCCTGTCAGAGGAGTGACCCAACAATATAGCAGCTTGAGCATATTCAAGCCCAGATCCAAATGTATTAGTAGTACTAGTAATAATAACAGTGCTGTGGAGTCGGTACACAAAACTTTTCGGGTCTGACTTCTCAATGTATGGTATCTCCTATTCCAACTCTGATTTCAGTAACGCAACAATTGCTTCCAACTGACTCCGCAGCACTGGTACAAATTGCAAAGAACTCTTTTTGCAATGAATTTATTAAATTATATTGTGAAAATATAACCATCTTTAAACTAACAACAAACACATGAACAACATTTAAAGTAAGCAAGAATTTATTTTTAAAATGTAAAATTACTTCAAGAAGAATAAGAAGAGAGAAAAAGAAGTTTATATGAAGTAACATGAAGGAGTAATTTTTCTTTCAATGTTGAATACTGTCCTCATAAGGGAGTCTGCCTAAGGGGAGAGAAAACTGCAAAACTATTAATTCTTTTCCCAGCTGGAATGATTTCGTGACATGAGTTTGCAGAGTAGAGAGAAGTTTGGATCAAGCGAAACATTTATCAGTGAAAATGTAAAGGAACATGTTGAATGGAATAAGAGTGAATGATTCAGTAGTAAAGCAATGAACGGTCATGTGTGTAGGAGAAGGAGTGAAAGAATCAAAGAGGAAAGGAAGAATAAAAAAGTATGTGGTGCGAAAATGTCAGGGTGATATGACAGACAGAGAGACAGAGACACAGTTAGATTGGCTGAAAGAGTAATAGAGACACAAAGTGAAAGAGATAGAGAGAATATCTAAAAGAGTAAGAGAGAAGTACAGAGATCAAATTAATGCAGCCACTTCAAAGCTAATCCCCCCCCTGCCGCCATAATATATTCGTTCATGAGCTTATTCATTTGTAATGCTAACAGCTCTGAAATTACAAAGAATTTTTCTAAGCCATTAAGCATTGATAGTGACACTCTTGAAATTTGAGTTTGTCAAATCAAATGGAAAATGCTGTTTTTTCATAGAGACAGAGAGAGAGAGGGAGAGGAGGAATGGGAAGTCACAGACAGAAAGACCTTCTGTAAAGTGAAGGACATAAGAGTAAAAGGAGGTGAGAAACGAGGCAGGAGGAGGTGAGAAACGAGGCAGGAGGAGGTGAGAAACGAGGTGACCAGAAAAAAAGAGCATACTGTATATGCTGGTATAAGATGGTCATTTACTTTATTTTTTTTTTTTTAAATCTATGCAAATATTACACTATGTGTGTGTGTGTGGGGGGGGGCAAATTAAGCTTTTCGTTCCCCTTATAGGAAGAGTTCCCATACGCCCATGTGTCTAATGTGCTAATATTATGACAAGGGGGCCATTTATCGAAGCATGATATGGACAGTTATGGAGATTGGATGAGTTGCAGAGAGTCCTCCAAATACCCTTGGAAACCATTTGTCTTATAATCCGACAGTATAAAAATGTAGAAGAGAGAAATGAGGTTATAAAATTATAAATCAATTCATTCATGTACTTCTGAGTCCAAGATCAGTTTGATAAGTATCCTTATCACATATCTTGATTTCTAGCCTTTTACTTAAACAGTTCATTTTCAGACTTGTGTGAGTAACAATTAAAAACAGATCAATATGAAACAATTAGTAACTTTTAGTTGCACTTCTGCATGCACAGTAATTAGTAGCAGGAAGTATTTGGGGACTGGTGTGCTCATTTCAATGTTTGCATAGAGAAAAATGTTCATTTATCTTTTCAATTTGTTGCTAACCAAATTATACTATCCAATGGAGATTGCATGCATGAAGACATTTATCGCTTTCATGGAAAGCATAGCTGTGTCAGAAACTGATAGAAAAAATGATTGCAGATCTTGCAATAAGTTTGTTTGTTTTTAAAATTTTCCGCTTGTACTCGAGGTGTTGTGGGGAGGTACAGACAGCAGTAGCGTTATTTCGTCTGCCTGTTTTTATTCTCCTTTATTTTATTTGGGCAATTTCTTATAATCCACTTCCAGCTTGCTCGGCTGGTTGAAGCTATACCAGAGCACCGTTAACACTTTATGGGGCAAGTGACTATATATGAGCACTTAAATTAGGTCTAAAGATTTTTTTATATTTTTGGTCACTTTTTGGGCCAGGCACCAGATATGATCACTTCATCAGAGGGGGTTTTGCCCCCATAAACAAAAGAATTTCAGAAAACTGAAAATATCTTGTAATTAGGTCTAGTTTAAAATACAAAAATGTTGTTTTGATGTCTAAAATATTTTTAGGGGTGCCCTATAAAAGGTTAACCATACATTTCTGGAATACATTCTCTATTCTGTTCATTTCCAGCCTCTCACAACACTAGACAAGGGGTTGGACTTTCCCAGTTTGAAATTAGAGTTGTTCATCTTCTAGACTGGTTGCCAACCAAAGCTGAAGAGACCAGGCTGCCCTGCTATTTACTCATAGCTGGGAGAGGAGAAAAGATAGATTCATGCCTTTTCCTAGGACATTAGTGCAAAGTGGATGCTAACCGTCTCAACCAGAGTTTGAACTCTGCTTGCTGATTCTATTTTCCATGAAGCTTAAAACCCATAAGAACCCACTGTGACACTGGTGTCACATACAACTTAATTGATCTGAACAGTCTCTTATATAATATTATATTTTATCCTTGATTTTAACTCATGAATTGTACTAAGTGACATCTAATGAACATCCTGGTGCAGTCACATGAGTGTGTCAATTTGCCTACCCAGAATCACACAATGTTCCTTCAAGTAGAAATGGGTTTGGGTTCTTGTTTTGTCCTTACAACAACAAAAATGAATGGATAAATATAACTATCATTGATTATGGCAGCCAGGAAACAGGAGATCTTTCCTCATTTGATTTTTTTATATTGGGAATGACAGATCCTACAGATATAGCAATCTTAGAAAAGGCTGTTTAGTTTGAATATGATATCTGCAATAATAATTACTAAAATATGTAACTTTCAGATGATGAAGCATTATTTCTTTTACTAAGAGTGCTGTATCTGCAGAACTACAAAGTCATTCCCAATATAAAAAAGAAAACGGGGAAGGATTTCCTGTTTCCTGTAATCAATAATGCAATCAAAGAAAGTTATATTTAACCATTCATCAGCCTAATTACAGATTACAGATCTGAAATAAATTGACTATGCAATCCTTTTAATCAACAATCTTCAGATTGCTTATAGACAGCCAGAACACCTTAGTGTAAGCTAATTTCAGTACTGTATAAGCCAAAGTGTTAGTGAATTATAGGAGATGACTTAGTTACCGGTAAACTTATCGCCTTAATATTTATTAGAAGATTATGGGGTAAGTTATTATTCAAAAAGAGAAATGAAGTGATTAACAATGACACTAATAGCTTTCAGATATAATGCTACTTGCAAAATTTGAGATGTTAATTTGTTCTCACATTGCAATAATTTTACTTGTTGGTGGATAGAAAGTGAGCAAAAGAACTACTTTAACCACTCGTCTGATATATCTGCAAAGTATTTCAGTTCTAGTAGAATCATTGTTTTCACTGCCTATATCACCACGTATGAATTCTTTTGAATCTCTATCCAATTTACTGCTGGAGTAAGAAGACTCACGACAAAGAGAGTTCTTGTGAGATATCTAATCAGCTATTGAAGAACAGCCATTGCTTTCACTGCCTTCATCACCATCTATGAATTGTCTTGAATCACAATCCAATGCCAGCATAAGAAGATCCAGGAGAAAAAAGTTCCCATGTGATATCTTGTCAGTTGCTCCCAAATGGTTAAATAGGTTAGCCGTGAACATTTTTTGATGTTTAAGCAAAATAATCATGTTCTTATGTATTGAAAGGTTAAGTGACTTATTCAATTGGGTCTTTCTTATCTATTATCTGTTTGCAGATCTAAGGGATCTAACACATTTGCTTGCAATGAAACAGCATAAAGTAACAAGATTTTAAAGAATTCATTCTTGTATATTTTATCACTTGGTGCTGTATATCGCAACCCAGGAAACATTTTCCTTTGGTACTACTACTATTAATAAAACACAGCTTTCCATCATAAATCAGAATCCACAGACAACTTAAGATTGACATAACAGAGTAAAGTAACTCCCAAAATCATACTTGAAAATAGATATCTACTTAACTTAGCTTAGTCTGGCACAGGGCTACAATAATAAGGCATCCAATGAGGATTAAACCTTCAATCATTGGGTGAAAGACTGGATTACTAACCATCATTCTACAGTTGGTGCATTTATCTTGTAAATTAATAAAAGTTTTTTAAAATACAGCATTTCAAACCGTGCTTTCAAAAGTATTAACATAAATAACTATAATTGATGTTCTTTCTACTTAACTTTCACCCAGGCAGAATCTATGGTTTTGATAAAACTTTAAATATTAACTGAACTTAAGAAAAACAGGTCTGGTTAGTCACTCAATAGAAACCGTCACATGACCAATGTCTTTTGGCAGCAAGCCATGTTGGGGGTGATCAATTGAAAAATTGGAAAAGAGGGTGATCGATGAATAAGTTACTTTTCTTGACTTTTGGACTAAGATAACTAGAAAAAGTTCGAATTTAGCATAAACTTAAATTGTAAACTGAACCCTCCCCATCCCACCCCACCCCACCCCCTACTAAAAAAAGGGGGGGGGTAATTTGTAAAAAAAAGAAAAAGAGAAAAAGAAAACATTTTTTTCTAGACATTAAATTTTCAGCCCTCTAGATCCATTGGTGTGGCTTGTACACATGATAGATAAATAGATAGATAGCCAGCCAAACTCACTTGAAAACTGAAGAAACCTATGTTGACAGTTTTGGTTGACGGTTTCTAACACACGCAGTGAGGCGTGTTTATTAGTTGTATTGATTTAGATCCTAATGAGATCACAAATATCATAAAACTATTGAACAATAACAAGGATTAAGTCTTTATGCACTCCATGGAAAAATACAACTGTAAAGCGTCCTCTGAAATATGTCTATGAATTTTCATAATAGAATGTTGAAAATTAAGAATATATAAAGCAAAAACAGATATACTAACAGCTAAATTTTCTAAAAATATCTATAAATAATAGCAAAATACCAATCAAGGGGATCTACACAAACATTGAAAAAACACAATAAGAGAAGTTTGTTGTCTTAACCCTTTCAAGACTAACTTATCAAGATGCTTAATACCTGAAGTAAAATGTGCCAGTAGACTTCAAAATGAAATCTACATATATATCCCAGCAGCCATAGAAACCTCAGGATATATATCTCTCAGGAGTCTCAAAAAGGTTAAGGTTTCTCCCCTTTAGTTTGAAATGGTTTTATTATAGTATGCACACACAAACGCAGAGGATGTTCAAGAGCCACTATAAAGAATCAACGACACTCATACACTACATGGGTCTAATCAATGCCTTTTCAATGAGCTTGTATACAAAAACTTGTACTTGTACTCTGTCATGATTGTTATAGTCTAATGTCAGTGTTCAAAACGGGACACCTCAGAAAATTCCTATTGGGACAACTCAAGTCGGCCAAGCCTCCAAAAATAAAGTTATCACGTTCGTCACCAAATTCCAACACATTCCCAAGGAATGTGCTGACCACAGCACAATCCGCAAGCGACAAGTGTAAAGTGTAAAAACACCGCAATTATCACAGACCGATCGTTCTACCACTGTAGCCATCAGAGAAGCCTTCCGATTTCTTTCTCCGCAACCACCTTTTTATCAGAACAGTCATGTACCCGGATGTTACACCAGCCAATCATAACATACGGGCATCACAGAGACAAGTATCACACCCGGATGTAAAAGTTCTTTTGGAAAAAGCAAAATGCTTATTCATCTTCTTTGCTACAGTTACAAATTTGCTCTTTTACAATTGTGAGAAGTCATCCTTTAAGACAGCCATTACATACAAGTGTAAAACCTATACAGAATAGGGTTCATTTCAATTATCAAATTAGCTGATGAAAAGTCATCCGGTATTTAACCCACCTGCCTTCAAGTCCTGAATCAGGAAGCAGAAGGCTTACCAAAACATACAAATCTAAATCCCCAGAAGCTTACCAAATACAATAGGCACCTGAAGAAGACCGGGGGTACAACAGGCGAAATGTTGTGACTATAATAACCAAAATGAGGCCACAAGTTCGAGTAAGACAGTGCACAATAATGAGAATTCCTCATCTCAGAAATTCAGACAAAAAAATACAAAGTCTCACTCAGAGCTATTTATCACGAGGCATAACACATCAGGGTCCACTCAGATGAAGTAATGGTTAGCACATCTGTCTCTCTCTCTCTCACACACACACGGTCCTGGGTTCGATTCCCGGTATGAGCGAAGAGCGTGGAAAACTCTTCATTAGGACAAATTTCCCTGTGCACTCAGCAGCTAATTGAGTACACTCTAAGATGTGTGATTGGGGTGGAGGTATCCCTTTGGTGGGCTTGCATCCTGCCAAGGGGGTGGTCATAAAAAACTTGTAAGAATAAAGTCCTGGTCTTGACCAGACTTGAAATTTGCGAGGATCACTAAGCTGATGCATGCAACAGAAATCAGGTCTTTTCCATTGGGAGTTGTCTCTTAAGTGACGGACACTTTACTTAACACTTCAGGAATACACTTTAGACTATGTTACTAGATGAGGAAGGACAAAAATTATCCAAGTAACCATTTTGATAGTTAAATGCTTTTTAGACATTTTTGCATGTTATATATTGAGGACAAAGGAAAAATATTTTCAAGTCTTGAAATATGGGTTGAATGTTTTTCCTATTAAATTAAATAAAGTTCAAGACAATTGAATGTATGTATCCTCTTCACTTTATAGAAAATAAGATACTTCAAGTTGATATCAGAGAATACAGAGACTAGGAAAAACAATTACACATTGTTGGAATAAAGCAAGTGGTTCCTAATTCATCATATTTTTTATTCCATGTTTAATTGGTATATATTTTAAATACAGATCAGCAAAATTAGCTACAATCAGAAGTAACTTTAACTCGTGCAATGGCAAGAAACCATGCTTCTAAGAAAAAAAAAACCTGAGGTTGAAGTTCAAGTATGTCTCAAGGGTTATCAGATTTCAGAGTGAAGAGTAGAAGAGAAAGATAACAGAAAAAACAAGAATTAGAATATTGTTGTGAATGAACAGGATTAACTTGACTTGTTCTTTATTATCTGAATGAGTACTTCAATGGAATCATTTCTGTTTGGCAGCAGACAGAAGACGATTTTCATTGGCAAAAACAATAATTCAACCTAATCCAGAAGAATAAAAAGGACTGTCACTTGAACAGAAGACAGGCAATTTAAAATAATCATCCAACCACCATCTTTCCTCTTCAGTCCAAAAATGAGTCTTTGGGTAAGGAGTGTGAGACAAAGAAAAAAGAAAATCAATTTGAAATCCCAGAATCAAATTTATTATCATTCAAGGGCCATTTTTTTAAGTCAGAGTTTTTCAAATTTCTTTTTTTACCAATTAATTTTCATTTTAATTTATTCATTTCATCTTTTCATTTATTTTTATTCAAATCTGTTTTTGTTTATTTAATCCTAATTTTCTCTTTAATTTTACATTACATATTGAAGGGCATACAAGACCTGCCCCTACTTTTTTTTAAATGGCTTGAAAAGTAAACATAACCTTTGTTGTCCAGCCCCACATTAGGCAGATTTTGAGGAGTTAAAAACTGGGTGAAAAACGAGAGGAATTCAGGGAAGTGCATTTTTTTCTCAATATCCCCAGTTGAAATAAAGGGGGTATCATATGCCATCAAATACAGTACTTTTGTCTTGGAAGATTCTTAATTTTTAAAATGATAAAATATTAAACTAGATATAAAAATAAATGCAGAGAATTCTTTTTTACCCTACAGTCGAATACACTAACCAGATTTCCAGTAAATTAAGACAGCTATTTTCAATTCATTACACTAAAAACAAACAATTTATGAATTAATATTATCTGCGCTCAGTAATTGGGGAAAATAATTGTCTTGTATTCTCATTAAATTTTGAGACAAGACAATCAAAATGCTGGAGGGAAAAAACACTTTTCATGTATCATATTTGTAATTTAGTAATCATCTTAGGAAATGAATATTGGAAAAAAACGATGAAGACACCTATAGCTAATCACACTAACTAACCTATTGTATACAAAGAAGGCTTTAAAAGAAAGTTTAATATTGAGCATAACTTATGAGGAAAATATTACAATCTTATATAATTAATATTCCCTGGATCTTACCAAGTAGATTATTTTTGATAATTAAATGGGATTTGAAGAGAATAGCTTTTTTTCCTAAGTGTAGATTGCAAACTTTGCCACTGAAACAACTTCTGTGCAATGCACCCTCCCTACCACAACCAACTGGCTAAAGTTGTTAAAATTATCAGATCTAAGAATTCTAGGTAAGAAGGTAAATTATGATCAGATACAGCGGGTGATGATGGAAATGAGGCTTATAGAAGGTCTGTCCTGAAAATATTGAGCCATTTAATATTAACGATGAAATTGCCTACCTACAGCAATGGTGCCTTAGTCCCCTTCAAAGTACTCCCCTTGAAACCTCACTTATTCCAGCATCCGTTCTATTTTTCAAAACAAAGTCTGCTTTCAGGATCTCCATCAGCTGCCTCATCGCGTTCTCCTTAATCTTGTCCACAGTTTGAAATCTGAAGCCAAATCTGGACTGATGGGGACCTGACAGACCTGGGTAACATGATATATTGCTAAAAAAAAAAACCTGCACGAGACAAAGAATTGGCAGGCTCAGTCCTTGGGAATGCAATTGTCACAGTATACACGCCCATTTAATGGCATCTCACTAACAACTGAGTAACCCCATGGCAGAGTGTTCACACATGCACATTAAGGTCCCCTCTGATTGGTTGCCAAATTGCATCAAGGCCGTGCAACTGTTTCTAGAGATATTCAAAATGGCTGGATACTTTCTGAATAGACCTCCTATCCTGATTCCAGTTAAGCTAATGTCTCAGACATTCTCACCCAAAAGAAAGTCAATCAGATTTCTGACAAGTAAATCAAGTGAAAAATATTTCCAATCAACACTCTGAACAAATGAAAAAAAAATGTAATTGCCTAATTTCTGCTGTTGATGGATTCTCACCAAATTTACAGTAATAATGATTTTATTGTCTAATTATCTGAAGATATTAGTCTTAACGATTCATATTGGCATGTAATGTAGTAAGTGTCTGTGTGGTGTCAACTATGCAGGCCCAGTAGATATTTATTCCATGAAACCAAATTTGGCACAAGGCCAGATTAATAGAACACTCAGTGAAGAGTGAACTTACTAGCATTGGCTTGCAAGTCGAAGCTAACTAGTATATAAGACACTTTAAACAGGCCAAGTAGAAGGATATCTATGAGTGTGGCTAAATGACTTCTTTGTATGGATTCATGAAAGGATCCAGCCTGGTAGGGAGAAGGTGCTTAAACAGTCTAGCACTCAGAGGGGTGTTGGGAAGCCAGATTTGTAGTTTGTATTAATGTTCATACTGTCTTTTTCCCAAATACTCCAAAAACAGTATATCAGCTGAGATCTATAAATTATGATTGGAGTGGCAGTGAGTACTCTATTCTTGCCTTTTTAGCAGTGAGTACTC
>VCCN01006703.1:5779689-5792911 GCA_006491835.1 Architeuthis dux | reverse complement strand
GACAGATATGTTCTGCCATATATTCATCTACAGTATGGTGACCCTACACACATCGGTCCCCTACACTATCTTTATAATTTATTGTATATTTCTTACGTTTTTTACATTGTCTAATTATGATCTTTTGAAATTTAAAAAATATTTTTTGTTTTTTCTTTCTATTACATTTAAAAAATGTCTGCATTACTTCAACAATTTCTTATTTATTCAAAATTAGATATTTGAATTTATTAAATAGTAAATTTTCTTTTTCTTTAAAATCTGTGTTACATATAAATTTTAATTTTTTAATAATATGGAAAGATAATTTTCAATTGACTTCTAACATTTGTTTCTAAATTTAGTTTAATATAAGGTTGGCATATTTTGATTTGCTAAAATGAGGACACCACTATCAACAGTTTAACAACCAGCGATTGTTACCTTTTCCACGTTAAATTCAAAACATTTCTGCGTTAGATCTTGTTGCACTATGTTTATCTGGGGACCTCAGAACATTTTTTCTTCACAAATTTTGCAATTTTCCCTGATCAGATTTTTTTCTCCACTTTTTAAAACCTTATTTGTGAATTAATTTTTCAGAATGTTCACTTTTAAATCAAAGCAGAAAACCTGACTATTTAAAACTGTATTTTATTAAATTTAACTACAAAGGATACAAATTAGGTTTAGTATTAGCTTTAAAGTTATATAAGTCAATTATGGAACGAATAAACAAAGCAAACGTCATTATCGTGTTGATAGTTTCTCCACTGAAAAAATAGCTTACCACATCCATATGTTATACGCGGAAAAGGTAACAATCACCAAACAACCATTATGCAATTTTTAAAAGGTATTTATACCTATCTACGCATTATTTATGTCAGCAAAATTATCACATTGGCATTGGCATTTTGAATCTGTGAAAGCATTAGAGTCGACATTTGTAAACGTTTCAACTGCTCGGTGACTATTCTTTACATTGTCAATCACAGTCTGTGAAGGTGAACGTTCATTTTCCAAACTATCATTGATCAGAAACCGATTCCGTTTAACAATGGCTCAGAAACGATTGAGTGCTTTAGTTTTGATATCAATTGAAAATGGTGTCACCTCCTCAATGACATTTGAAACAATAAGTCCCAACAAAAGTCTTTATTTTAAATATTTGTACATATCTTATCATTATGGTTATGTTTCAATACAGTATAAATTTCCCTATCAATAAACTATTTTTACTATGTTTATATTTCAATATAAACTTACTGTTCAGATCTCATATACTTGTTATATGGTGGGCCTCCAAATTATGCGTGACATGGGGCCCATTGTGGTCTTAATCTGGCCCTGGCAAGGATCCTACAAATTGGCACTATAATACAATGTCACTCTTTCCAGCTACAGTGACAAAATAACACTCAGATTTGGGGAAGTAGGATGGGTCGAAAACTGATATCATTTCCCAAGCCGGGAACTTTTCAACACCTCCTCATAGATAGGTCTACCACCATGATATTCAAAGAATATAAAAGAGAGCAGCCTAAAGCTTGGATTCTTATGTACAAGCTTAAACCGAAACTCATAATATTTGTTGTTAAGTAAAGATAATTATCAGGAAAAAAAGAAGAAATTTACAAGTTAAAAGTGGGAAGTTTTAAAGAATTATACTTTGCTGCATATAGGATGCACTCAGATTTACCATGAAATATGCTGGAAAAATATACTATATATAATAAAGTTGCTAGGGATAGTTATACTAAGGTGAATCGTAGATCTAAAGCTTGACCCCAAACCAGACCATAACCATCTTGAAGGTCAGATTGGGTGCATTTTATATGCTGTAAAATGACTCTTGATGGATATGGATATTTCTTGAAATATTTGACAAAAAAAGAAAAAATTCTTAGTCTTACAATTCTAAAGCCTCTTTCCTAGAACTATAACAGCATTAATCTTGTAGGCAACCTTTAACGGAAAATCCACCCAGATAAAAGCAGCTATGCACCATATTTTTTAAAGATGGAATGGTTTTGTTACATAAAACACAATGAGTATATTTGACAGTTTTAAAGATGTTTGCTGTAATACATTTTATTCTTTCAGATTTCCACCCTCACAACTGTGGGTTCTTCTCTTCCCATTTCTTTTATTTGTGGAATTTAAAAAGATAATTTTATGGGAACAAATTACTCAAATAAACTAGGCAGTAAATATTTTTTTTTAAATGTCCAATGTCTAAATAATCAACGGTTTATCATGAGTCTATACCATCAGTTAGTTTTAAAATCACACACACTCACATACATCTTTACCTGATACAACCCCCACATTCTGTCAAAAATAGGAATATACTACATCAAATTCTTTTTTTCAAAAGTCAACAGTTGTAAAATAACACAACAAATTCTTTTTTCCAAAAGTCAACAGTTGTAAAATAACACAACAAAACTATTTTTTAGGGTTACCTTAATTCAATACCTCTGGCTACAATGCACCGTTTCAGCTAGAGGTCACATACAGATAAATGTAATTTGACTTTTAGTATTATTAGAGAGATGGAAATCAGATCATTATTATCGGAGTGAGCACACTATTATTAAGTTGCAAATCACCCAGACGTTTTTTTTTGCATTGTTAACACATTTTAGGGTTACCTTAATTCAATACCTCTGGCTACAATGCACCATTTCAGCTACTTTGAGGTCACATACTGATAAATGGAATCAGACTTTTAGTGATAGATAGACGGAAATCAGATCATTATTATCGGGGAGAGCATTAACACAGACCCGACACTATTATTATTCAGTTGCAAATCAGCCAAACTTTCTTTTTGCATTCTTTAAGATAGCACATTTTAGAGAATACCTTAATTCAATACCTCTGGCTACAATGCGTGGTTCAGATACTTAGCGGTCACATACAGGTAAACAGAATCAGACTTTTAGTATTATATAGATAGATGGATGAAAATCAAATCATTATTATCTGGGTGGGTGCGAAAGCAGACCCCCACACTATTATTCGGGGGGGTTTCCAAATACTAACTTGCTAAAAACCTGCCTGGGGGTCCCATTAGTACACACTGAAAATTTCATGAAGATATGTAGTGCGGCTCCTGAGTTATGCTGTCCCATACAGACAGATGGACATTTAAGAAATAGGTGAGATATCTCTATCTATATAATGAACAGTGATTTTTTTCTGTTTGTTTCTTGGTTTCTTTGTCCATAACACATAATAGTAAGATAAAATTTATGTTTTGATGATAAAAATATCTCCTAATCACCATTTGAAACAATGGACTCTTTCAGTCACCTTTTCATAAAACCTCAAATGAAACTGATAAGATGTAAACATTTTTTTACATTATTAACAGCTTTGAAATAGTGAACTATTCAGTCTTAAAATATGAGAGACAGAGAGTGAGTGAGACGGAGAGCGAGCGAGAAGGAGAGTGAGCGAGACAGAGAGCGAATGAGACAGACGGAGAGCAAGTGAGACGGAGGCAAACTAGACGGAGAGCAAGCAAGACGGAGAGCGAGCGAGAAGGAGAGCGAGCGAGACAGACAGATTTTTTTCTGGTTAGCAACCACATCCATAGAACCTCAGTAGATCAAGCATTATCCAGTCATTAACAGTCACGCAACAACCTTTTTTCCATTTCATAACTTTCTCTCAAATGAAGCTTGAACAGTCAGTAACAATAATTAATGACTGTAGGAATTCAGAGTAGCAGAATTTCTTCAGTGATTCTCTCTCTCTGTCTCTCTTCCCCACAAATCAGACAAGGCTTAAGTGGTTATTTTGTTAAGCTTAAAATAATTATGTCGAAAACCAATGAACATGGACTAATTTGAACTTCAACATACAGTAAAAAAAAAAAAAAAATTAAATTATTAATATATAGGTAATTTATTCCTCTATCCTGAAGTTTTAGATTCAACTCACATGGAGTTGTGTTGATGGCAGTCATCCTTGGCAACACGTTCTCCATAATGACAGCGGGAACGGACAGAGTTGTCCGTTAAGAAGATATATTTTGTATACATATAATTACAAAAGAATTCTATTTGGTAGTATATTTCTTATATATGCTGAAATAAGATATCATTCGTATTTTGCAAAGAACAAACAGCCTACTCATATGGACATCCTTTTAGTATGTCTTAGATAAAGCTATACATTTAGTTAACAAGTGGCTATTTTTTAAATCAATTCTATAATCAGATTAACAAAAATCTGGCATACAGCCCTGTTCGACCCCCAGCTAATTGCATTAAAAAGGATAAAATGACAATAACAAATAAAAAAATAAAAGTTATGTATAACCCATGAACCAAAGTTATAGTTCAATATATAAAAGGTAACTTTTAGCCCCATTTTTACACATAAGCAAAGCTACTTTGTATAACCATATTAGCTTTCAGGATAATCACTCCATATTGACTCAATAACAGAACATGTATAAAATAAATAAATTAGCAGTAACCCGTGGGAATACCATGGTTTAAAAAATATTAACTCGATAAAAAAAAAAAAGTTAATTTAATACTTTTGTCCTCAAAATTTGACACAAGAAAATGTCCTTCCTATTCCACCCAGTGTTGCCAAGTATGGTTTGTTATTTACAGCTAAAATGGTCTTTAAAAATGACTAAAATCAGCTAGATTTTTCCATTTCCAGCTAACTTATCAAAAAAAAATAACTACATACTAAGATGCCAGAACAAATTATTAATGAAAATAGTACATTTTTTTTTTTATTACACTTATCAGATTTAATCGGCTACCATATATTTCTATTGGCTAAATTGGGAAAAATGGCTAATTTGGCAACTCTGATCCCGCACTTTCCTTCCACTTTCCCTTCATCTTCCCTTTGCAAGCAGCTGGCAGCTTTCACCTCCACCCCCACCCCCCCACTCCTTCATTAAATTAACTACCAAGCCTGCCAGGTAAATCCAGCAGCCAGCAGACATGACATCATTTTATTAGAGGGTAGCAGTTATGCACTTTAATTATTGTGATAAGAAGTGTTAATACCTGAAATCCACTAAGTCTTGTCCAAATAAATTGGGAATCCCATGAAAGAAATTGAGAAGGATTATTTAAATTGCTATAACTTTATCCATTACAATAAGGACAGATTATTTTGCTGGAGTGCCTCTTAGTATACCTCACATAGGTAGAATGGTTCAACCATTTTTTGCTTGCTTTTGTCAAGTCACATTTCAACAAGAGAAAAAAAAATGGAGTATCAATGCGTTCAGGAATTTACCTAAATATTCATTCTTATCAATACTAAAATTTGATAAATATTTTTCATAAAAAGTAACCTATAGAAAATTTTCATGACTGAGCACCCACTTGTCATGATTGGTATATCTTCCTATTCTATGGAACTGTGATTAATTACAAAGAGATTAATTTATTATTCAAAGGAAGTAACTGTGTAGGATTAGATAAATACTGTCATTTGTTAAGCAGTGAGAGTCTGCCGGGTAGAACCCATTTGCTTGGATCCATAAGCTGTTTATTCTTTACAGAGCGAATCAACGAGGACTACTTTAGTTCACACAACTGGACTAAGACTAAAGAACTTAATATTGATGACGAAGATAAAAAGAGAAATACACAGGATGCCGACCTACGGTAAACTTAACGAATTCGACCCTGCCTCAGATGATCGGAATGAGTATGTGGAACAACTCAAGCAGTTTCTATGGGCCAGAAACAGGTGTCGAACAGGAGGACCAGAAGAGAGCAATCCTCCTGAGTTTGTGTGGAGGTAAAACTTATTTCTTCTCTAAAGTTTAGTGGTGCCTACTAAACCTTCAACAGTAACAGTTGATAAATGTGATGACTAACCATCAACACCCAAAGTCCTCAGTCATAATGAACCCAGGAGAAATTGTTGCTAGTCTTCAAAAGCCTTCGGAGCATTGTGAGTTTGGCACTAATTTGTCAGACATGATTAAAGATAAGCTTGTCTGTGGAATCCGTGACGACCGTATTCAACAATGTTTTTTGTCTGAATCTACCTTAACTATAGAGACAGCCATAATAATTGCAACATCAATGGAGCAAACAACGAACAACCTTGAGATCTTTAAACAATCAACTGAGCCAGACACTTTGAAACTGGAAACTGGTAAAATGGAGATAAAACCCTGAAATATCTGCTATCGCTGTGGGGTTAGTCATAAGTTCAGGGTTGCCATTTTCGGAACAGTGAATGCCATAACTGTCATAAGAGGGATCGCATTGCTATCATTTGTCAGCAAAGGCACCGATACACAAAAAGTAGAACATTCTCACAAACATTATCCTGTTTATCAACCTCAGTAAGTGTATTACCTGGTTTTTTGTTAAACTCAAGTAAGCAGACAGAAATATTCAACCCAAATTTATGGAGTTTAAAATATTTCTAGACTGAAATTTTGAGATGAAGGATTGTCATTTCATGAATTATTTGACTAGTATCCACATCCTTGTTGTTTATTACATTTTGACAAATGTGTTCTCTGACCTTTCGTATATATTGCAACTGGTAATCTTTTTGAGCCCAAAAGATTTCTATAGCAGGCACATATTTATAGTTTCACAAGCCACTGACAGCTGGATGGTCAATCGGACCTCATTGATTGTGGCCTTAAACCAAACTAGGCATTTTGCAACATCAAAAGATCTATCTATATTGTTACTTTCTGTTTGTAACAATGGACTTTTCCACTCAAAGGTAACAATTTGCTAATAAAAATATCTTCTACCCACCATTTGAAACAATGAACCCTTCCACTTGAATGAGTTCAGTCATTTAATAAAACCTCAGATGAAATTGATATGATGTAAACATTAATTTATACTATTAATGGCTTTGATGTAGTGAACTATTCTGAAAAGTCTGTCTGAAAATAAATAAGAAAATGTAAAGAAACGACTTGAAGTCCACAGAAACGTGTAGATAATTTTACCAAAGTGTATACATGCACACACACACACACACACACACTCACGCATTTAGTTTCTTTTCTAAAAAAAATAAAAAATAATGTCTCATAGAAATTAAAATATATCTGAATCTTTTCACTAGTTTATCAATAAATTGATAGTATTACATTTTTTTAATGAAAATGACCAAGAAGTCTGAGAATTTTACATACAGACAAGCTGGAAAAGTGATTTTTAACCTACTGTAAACAAAAAGTCACACTGAGAAAGTCACATATGTTTACTAACCACCCAGCCAGCCAGCTAGCCATTGGATACAATCCAAAGTAATTTATCAGATGCAATCAATAAGCTGAAGGAAGTAATTCAAGTTTCATTGTTTTAGCAATTATAATAAAATAAAAAAATTAACCAAGTTATCCAGCACTTCAAAATACACTTTGATTTCAGTGTGTTGAGATAAAGAGTAAATAAAAGAGAATGTAAGTAGATAAGTGCAGAGATAAGAACAGACTGGGAGAGATAACATATCTCAAAAACTAGAAAAGTACTCATACCTCTGCCAACATCATTTTCAGAGAAAGTAATTGTGCATGAATCTTCCCAAATATGTAATCACTTTTCCATAGCATATTGTCCACACTTCCACAAGATTTCAATGAAATTCATTCAGAACTGTTGGAGATATCGTGTGGACAGACAAAGAGACACGGCCGATTATGGCAGAGATAATAATCATCCAAAAAGAAGGATGCTCTTAGTGTAATGGTTTGTACATTTATTTAGAATCCAAATCGGTACTTAAAAAACGCGGACTTGTATAGATTTAGTTTAGGCTAAATGAATAATTATTCAGAGTAAACGTTGTGGATTCAAAATAAAGAATAAACTTTTAGTGAGACTCGAATTGCATCCCTTTTTCCTCAGGAATCCTATCTTACCATGATAGCTGCTCTACCACAGCCAATGGTTGCAAATACCAAATTAACTATATAGACTTATTCCTTACTATTCCAGTCCCCGAACATTCGGTGCCACCATATTAGATGTTTTGTTTACATACACTAGTAGCAAAAGTCATAATATTATCTTGAATTTTATTATTATTAGATGAAGTATTATCAACCATTATTAATTTCATACTATTTCTTTCATCTAAATTTCTGATCAACAATGTTTACCGTAGAGTGAAGGTCTGAGTAGTTGCAATAAAAAGCAACCGAAATTAGGATGAAAGAAATACTAGTCAAAAATTAATAATGGTTGACAATGCTTCATCTAATAATAATAAAATTTAAGATCATATTATTTCTGGATGGCTCATTTTTGCAGTATGGTACATCATAAAACAAGTAAAGATATATTTTCCTCTTAAACCACTCCACTTGTAGTTATATACTTTCTATTATCAGTGACGGCACCAGTGTTTAGTAGCAGCCCAGGCAAGGTTAGGCCAGAAAACTATGAGGACGGGCAACGTTTTTATATAAGTAATACTGGGTTTTATATAATAAATCAAAGTTACTTTTCAATGTAATTGCAAAGTTACAATAAATAAAAAGAAGGAAACATGAAAGATGGCAATGTCTATTACGAGTTGCAGTAACACAAAGTACACAATGACAATTCTCCTGTTTCTATGATGTCTTTATGATTCAGGTTTTCAGCACGTTGTCTATTAAGATTAAATTTGCCCTGGCCTAGCACCGACACTATTATCATCATAACTATTTCAGTGCAGCATATTTTTAATGGTTCAGTACTATATAAGCCTAATTGCTTTTGTATATAAACCATTATCAGAATTGAGCAAATAAAAACAATAAATGATATAATAAAGAAGTGACAGTTTTACACTATTTTATTCACTAAATGTCTATTCAATAGAAATAGATTAGCATACAGTGCAAAGAAACGTTTACAATTATTCTCTGCATTGTTTTGGAACAATAAGTGGAAACATTGTGTAAGAAAGTCTTGGGAGCTAGGAAAGAAAAAAAATGGAAGGATTCTATTTGATACATGTGGAAATAGAATGATAAAGGGTTTTTTAAAAATCTTTAAATATTCCTAATCTTACATCATTGTTTTAGTTTTAATGTTATATCAATGGATATTCAAGACTGAATATAGGGGTAACTGCTTTTTGTTGCTACTGCCTAGTAGTTACGGTTACAGTAAAATGCACGACACGGCACCGTGCAAAAAAAAAAGGCATGCAGCTCCTATAATTTGAAATAGTCAATTTACATAAACAAAAAAACAGAATAAAATATATTAAAAATACAGGCGGTAAATAGTCATCATTTCACTATATTTAATTATTCATCCCTGTTATATATTTAATATATAAGTTTCAGTCGAACCAAGACATAGAAAGAATAAAAAGAATATGCATTTCAAAGATTTATGATATCAGAATAAATTAAAAAAATGAAAAATTAATTTTTTTAAATAGTATTGAGTGAAAAAAATTTTTTTTCACAGATCAAAAGCCTGAATGATAATTAATCAAATAAAACTAAAAGATTTCCCAAAAGAAAAGTATTTTACTTAATTTTCCTGTTTTTTACTCCCAAAGTAAGAGTTCCGTTCCAGCAGCTCCTGTATATTTATTCTAATAAAGTTAAACATAATTAGTATCTCCAGGGATATATTGGTAAAATTTGTAAAAATCAACAAAAGCATCATTATATAAAACAGATAAATCATCAAACTAATAAAAGATGGGGTAGGAATCATATGAAAAAAAAATTTTCATATGAAAAAGAATTGTTGTTCTCTGAAATTTGAAATGGAAAATTATTTTTTTTTAAATTCGCCCTTTAAGTATTGAAAATTTTATTAAAATCGAATAATGTGCTGATTTTTGTCAGATTTTTAAAAGTTTCTCACGTGTCAATTTCATGCTGAAATTTTAGTCCATTCTGTTCATACCTAACCTAGTAAATGAGGTGTGGGAGGAGAAATCAGCTTTTTTTTTCTAAAATCTCAAAACCTCTTAAAGCTGTCAGGTATTCTAAAAATACACATACACAAAAATACAAACACAAAGAAAAAACAAACCTATGTTTGTGAGGTTATGAACCTGTCATTTTTCTTCCAATCAATTAATTGCACTTCCAAATACAGGGAGTAAGAGACTACTATTTGTCTCAATACAAATGAAATTAATCTTTTTTTTTTACCCCTATTGCCACACAATAGGAAATTCAGCAACATTTAATTTCTTATGTAGACATGATGGATTTACAGTTGTGTGGCTTATACAGGTGCACAATCTCTTACCTGGAACTCTTGGGACCAGACACTTTTCACAATTTGGAATTGTTCGGATTTCAGAATAGCATCAATATTTAAATCGATAATGACAGATGCTTCATTTTCTGCTTCTCACTATTACCCATAGGGAGATCTACAGCTCTTTCTAACATCTTTTAAGTAAAAAAACAAATAAAATACCCATGAGTAGCAGAGATACATCTGACTAGTAGGATCACCAAGACAACTGCGTGGCATGGGTTTAGCCAAGGCTGTCTGAAAATGATAACTTCTGCTTTGCTGTACAAGGACTTTGAGACAATCGTGGTTGACCATGGGTTGCGTCGGGTCATATTTGGCACCAAAACTAAGCTTTGGTGTGCAGACAACCATGGAAAAAACAATGTCTGGTTTTCAGAGCTTTTGGGTTTTCAGAATTTTGGGGTTTTCAGAGCTTTTGGGTTTTCAGAATTTCAGATAAGAGATTGTGTACCTGTAACAGTTTTCTTACTTACAATTGATTTATTAGTTACTTCCATTTTTAACTAGCCATTGATGAGTAAACATTAGTAGTATTTTACTGGCTCCTGTCAAGGTTGACTATGGGGATAACAGCTTTTTGCTACTACTGTCTGGACAGGTAAGGTAGTTATTGGAATGTGGTTCGCTCAAGTTCTCACAAACCCTTCTCCATCAAAGATCATGGCATGCAAGTGACAAGACACTTAAGATATCTGGTGATGGAACATGGAAAAGTGGATTCATGCCTTTCCCAAGAACATTAGTGCTGATTTAACATAAACGGCCTCCACTGGAATTGGAACATGGTTTGCCAATTCTGTTTTCTCTGCTGATAACTTATACCATTGCGCACCTCCAAACAGATAACCTAATAATGGACGGTGTGATTTTCTTGGTTTGTGGGTCGTAACACTGGACTATTCCACTGGCTGGAGGGGGTTTAAAGTTTTGCTGAAAAATTACTTTGTGCCCACTGTTTCAAACTGCGCACTATTCCTAGTAAATGAATTCAGTATTTTTTTCTATAAAAAAACATCTCAATCTAAATATATCCGTGAGTTTTTTTTCAACTGGGATTAACAAGTAGATCATATGAACCCCCTCACCCCCCCCCAAAAAAAAACCCAGATCATAACAGTCGTTGTATAGCAATCATCAGCAAGCTAATCTTGCTGGCCATTGTTACTGGTTTCGATCCTCATCGGATCTCGCAGTATAGATGGTCTGATACCAATTCATGTGACGTTACTATACTTATATAATGAACCGTGTGATTTTCTTGGTTTGCTGTCCGTAACACTCGACTCTCAATCATGAGTAAACATTTGCTGATAAAAGTACCTCCTTCCCACCATTTGAAACTATGGACTCTTCAACTGAACCAAATTTGCTATTATTTTTTCTTAGAAAATAGTTTCATGGAAATTCAAATATATCCGTAATTTTTTCACAGGTATTAACTAGTATAAAAATAATAAACAGTTACATATAGATAAGGAGATAACACTATAAATAAATATAAAAAACTTTACAAGACACTGAAAACCAAAACCCACAAAATGGTTCCAGATGCGAGTTGCTCTAAAGGAACTCAAATATTCCTGCTATATAGCCCTGCAACTTAGCAGTTTTACCACACACACACAAAAAAAAAAAAGAAATTTACCTAACCCCACTTGCACATTATTTTTCCAAAAAAATCTTTTGAAAGGGACAGTTCTTGTTTTATTTGATTTACACCTTCTCCGATTATCTATGTCCACCATTATTTTCTTAAATGAAACGAAGTGAATCAAGTGTATTCTCATCAATTTCACCTGAGCTCACCTCTATCAGTAAACTAATAATTTCTACAGAAAACGTTCGTTTTTATGTAGACATGGCGGCTGCTATTTTGTTTATGGACAATCTTTTTCTATTTCTACACCTAGTAGTTTACAGACTATAACAGTCATTCAGTACACTAAACACCTTTTTATGTACTAATAGGTTACTTTTATCTTAAAAAGCTCAGTATGACAAAGTTCAATGATATTTTGTTATCTTCCCAGGAAAAGACAATTCATCACACGTGTGTCTCTGTGTGTGTATATTTGAGCCATATGTTTGTCTGTGCCTCTTCTCCACGAAAACTAAAAGGAAAATAGAGATAATATTCTGCATGTACACCGAGAAGAGGTCAACTTCCCACATAGGCTATGTGAGTTTGACCTCAGAGGTCATTTTCCAGCCAATCTCTGGTTTTATACATTGGAAAGACATGATTTTTAAATTAAAATTCTCTCCTTTAATTCTTCTTAAGAATTACAATAATTTCTTTTTTTTTACTAGTTTTGATGTGTTTTTAATATTTTTAATAATAGGTAGTAGTAGTAAAAACACATGCACACATAGACAGTGTCGGCCTCTTCCTTTAATTTCTTTCAACGGATGGGCATCCTTTTCCTCTTTGGCATGGAGATTGTATACTTAACAAGCAAACAGTTTACGCTACAGAACACGTGATTTTAAAAGGTGAAAATAGATACTCCCATGTGAATACGTTTTGGGATTTTTTTTTCTCGACTGTTTTAATTAATATTTATGCAAAATGTAACATATTTTTCACAATTCTAAAACAATATAGTATTAAGTCACAGCTTTTTAGCTGTAGAATTCTGGGACGCTAATTTATGTCCATCTTACAAAATACGGTAATAAGCCCTCAAAGTATACAGTTTGTATATTACCGTTTTTTGTAAACAATTATTCAGTCCATTACAGCTTCAGTTACTCACTGGTTATTTTCTTCCTTCCTTATCATCCACGGGTTCTATACGTTGTGAAGGTTGCTCTCGCAACTTATTGGCTAAAGTCTAAATGGTCTAACAATGTTATAAATTGGGGAGGCCTGTATTGCACTTGGTTATTTAAAATAACACACCCACATTAAATTAACACCTGCAAATATTATGGATTTTATACAATAACTTTCTTTCCATCTCTATAACGCAATCTAGACTTAT
>VCCN01006703.1:5744177-5778991 GCA_006491835.1 Architeuthis dux | reverse complement strand
CATACACACACTCTTAAGGAATTAACATTCTCAGTTGTTATTTTCAAAAAGTTAACAGTCTAATAAGGAGGAGATTAAAAAGTCAGCATATAAAATAAGCTTTTGATCATTGTCAGGTAACAACAGGTTAGAAAAGGTTTTTGGTACATGAATGTAACTGAAAATAACCAAGAACACATTCTTTTTTGTATTTCAAAAAGTATTTGTGAGCCAATCATGCCAAAATAGAAGAATAATGAATTAGTCTTTCAATACATCATTCAATATGAACTAGTTATTCACTGAAGTATTGTAGAGTAACAATTTATCCAGATTCAAGCAAGTCATAATAAATTCCTTTTGAATCAAATGCAGAGAACTCTCCCACGAATAGATTAAGATTGAAATTTTGAAGCCTGACCAGAATCTAGCCATGATTTTCATAGTTTTGGACTTTCATAGTAAATCCGTTTTTTTTATCGCTAGTGACTATCTTGTAAAAAAATGACTTTTTTTCTGTGTCAAGCAAAAAGCATTTACATACTGATCAATGTTTGTTTCCGTAAGTTTGTATAGAACCTATTTTCATAGCTTCTGCATTTTTCCTAACGTTTGTAAATGACATACTACTACAATGTAAACTTCAAAGATACTTCAAAGAGTTCCCTAACTCAGTGGTCACCAACCTGGGTTCATACAAATCTAAAGGGTTTGCAAAAAGCTTTTGGGGGTTCATGAAAAAAAGAGGGTTCAGACGGGGTTCGGCAGTAAGGTTTGACAGAGAGGCTTGAAAATTGTTAATATCAGGTAAAACATTAGATAAAATATTTTGGCTTTGACAAAAATTTCATTGTGTGAACAATGTCAAACCATTTCTGCTCTCCGGAGATTGTTAGGTATTGTTTATATCAACTTTCATTATTAATTTACAGCGCGCTATTTTTATGAAATTGTATAGTTTTTAATAAAGGAAAATGAAAAGATGTGAATCTACACTAGAAACACCATGAATATTTTGAGTTGCTTCTGCAGCATTATTGCCTTCTCTAAACTCATTGCATGCATTATGTGCTCAATAGAAATGCCCATCTTTAGGAAGGTCAAGTTTGTAACTAAGTTAGTTGAATCATTCTGTGGCAACGTAATTTACTGGTTAAAAATTGAACAATCATGTACTAGCATAGTTCTCCAGTTTTTTATTTATTTTTGTTAGATGAAGTATTATAAATCATTATTATTTATCTTAAATTTTGCAATATAGAGCAACTAATAAAGAATTTAAGATAAAAAGCCATAAAGATTTAAAATAATGATATACTAGCATGTATTATCATTTAGGCATTTTAGAATAGAAAAAATATCATTCAATCACTATCAGATTTTGTACATTACTTATCGGATGACCTTATATTTATTGAATCAATCCTCCTCATGATATCATGGGTTACATAAACAGCTAATTAACAGAATAACTTCACAATACAAAATTCACATTTGCAAGAATATTTTCATTCCAACTTCAAATGATCATGTTATCCCACCTAGAACAATAAACAAAAGGCAAGAGACCTATAAATAAATGGCATGAATCCAAGTTAGTTTTTATTTGGCTTTACCAAGTCCGGCACAAGGCCATATAAAAATCATGCATTTTCTGTGGATTTCATAGCATTTATCTCTCTGAAAGAGTAAACAGCAATGCTGATGAATGGTTTACAAAAGGGTATTTGGAGGAGTATTGCTTACACCAACTCATCCAAACCCTATAACTGTCCATATTGAGATTTAGAAGATAGCCTAGTCATAATACCAGCACATTTGATACAGTGCAATATTTGCATGGTTTTTTTATAAATTAAATGTCTGTCTTATATATCGGCATATAAGGTACAGTAAAAAGCAGAGGCCAACTAGCTATTATGCTTCTATCTAGACAAGCTAGACTGAAATCACATTGACTGCTGATAGAACATCTAATGAAGCCAATCAAAACTTAGCTGATGTCTGGTCTTATCAGACACTTTAAAAAAACAACAAAAAATCTTTTTAAAAAGATAGTCTGGTTCAAATTTAGAGCTTTATTTAAGTGTACAAGAGATGTCACTTTAATTGTATGCCTTTTAGCAAAAGAGAACAGAATAGTAGTTATTTATCAAATTAGATTTACAAGCACATAAACAGTTTAATTGTACCCAGAATAAGACAAAGATGATTTGAGATTACTAAATTTGTGCTTAAAACCTAAACAAATTCTCCAAAGATTTTAACAAATGAACACTACAAAATATTGTTATTTTGCAGATTATAATTAATCGAAAAAACATTTTTTTATCATTGTTTTCCATGACATTTCTAGCCTTTTTGACAAAATGAAAGGCAAATATTTTATGAACAACCTGTCCTAACAGAATATAGCAACATTCAATGACTTTACCAGAGAAATAATTATCTTATTCAACACATTGTTTGTCTGAGACAAGAATAAGTGAAAAGATGTCTGGAGCAGGCACAGAAATAGGCAATTCTTCTCAGCTCTGCTTTCAGTCAAATTTGAATAGAATTTTCCATTCTATGTGCGAGTTTAGATCTGTATTTGCATGACTTTTGTGGTTTATGCACTCCTTCATGAAGTGATTTGCACTAAACAACCGTAACAGTTGACAGACAAGTTCGAAACACAGTCACTCACTTCAAGGCTCTTATACAAGGTGGTATTGGAAAGTCTCCAGACTAGGCCAAAAAAACTATGGTGTACTTATTTACATTTGGCCACCATCCCTTTTGAAATAGTCCCCTTGGGAATGTACACAGCGATCCCAGTATCTCTTCAACACCTCAAAAGCACTGCAGAAATCCTCTTCCTGAAGGCCATCAAATACAGCCTGTGATTTTGTTTGAATTTCATCTACGGTCTCAAAGCAATGTCAGCTTCAATTTCATTCTGGGGAATACAGCAGAGGGATATGTCAGACGAGTACGGAGGGTGTGAGATAACCTCCATCTTATTCTCTGTCTAAAACTGTGTCGTCTTGAGGGAGGTGTGTGCGGGTGCGTAATGCAGCAACCAATTGCAGTTGCGCCACAGTGCTGGTCTTTTTTGTCACACATCGTCTCTCAAGCACCTCAAAATGTTGCAGTAAAAATCAGAATTCACTGTCATGCCGGGAGGAACAAATTTTCAGTGAACGACACCATTGATGTCAAAAAAACAGATGACCATGCTTTTCATTGCACTCCAGACCTGCCACACTTTTGTTGGTCTTGGTGACTGCAGGCTCTTCTACTGCGATGGCTGCTGTTTTGTCTCAGGATCAGAGCTGTAAACCCTACTTTCATCACCCGTGATGATTCTTGAGATGAAAGTTGGGTCATCGTTAGCCTTCTAACGAAGCTCAAGACACACATCAAGACACTGCTGCTTTTGATAGAGTGTCAAAAAACAAGGGGACAAACTTTGCAGCAATGTGATGCATCTTCAGGTCTTCCGTGAGGCTCTCCAACTGATTCCAACCATATGTGACAGCTGATGGATTGTTTGGAGACGGTCCTCATGGAGAAGTTCAATTCTTTTCCACATTTTCTTGAGTTTTGCTGGTGATTGTTCGCCCTGAACACATGTCATCTTGAACCGCCACTTTACCGGCCTTGGAACACACATGCCACTCAAAAACCTGTGTTTGACCCAAAGAATGTTTGCCAAAAGCCTAATGAAGCATTTCGAGGGTCTCAGTAGCAGATTTGCTGAGCTTCACGCAAAATTTGATGCAGGCATGTTGCTCGAATTTGTCGGGCCACCGTTAAGAAGTCACAAAACCTCCCATAATAAGAGAACACGAGTAGATAGCACAAAGCCTACTGGCAGACTGACTGGGAAATAATGAGCTTCAGCTGTGCTCACATTTCTGTTGAACGGTACAATCACAGCACGTAGATTCCAGGAAATCTCTGATACCACCTCATATTTTATCCCATTTCCATTGGAAAACAGATCTAGTAAATATGTTAAAAAGATCCTTATATGAATTTCTTGGTTTGGTTTGCTGGGTTTAGCGGCATGTCAACCTTGAATTTCTTGGAGTTAGAAATGAAAATGGTATCAAGCACATTTATATAACAACATAAGTAGATACAAGAGGAGCATTATATCTTCAGATTTGGCAAGGAGTCTCCAAATCCCTATTTTCATCCTTTATAAAATTGAGTAAATACTATTAACACTGCTACAATAGAGTGATTATCAAGTAATTTTGCTTATAATTTGTTTGAATTTCTGAGATGAGGAATTATCATTATTATACACTGATTTATTCAAACTGGTGTCCTCATCTTGGCATTCTGAAGAAGGCCAGCGGGTACAATGGCTGAAACACTGAACAACCAAGAAGAGGACATTAGTTTGAATCAATCCCTGGGCCAGGCAGTGAAATTCAGATACTTTGGTTCAGTGGAATGAGCAGTAGCGGCATCACAAGGACGAATTAATACAAGATATCCTCCAGCATGGACAGTGGAATGACAACACTCTACCCTTGAATTGATTAAATAAAATGTTCGGTTTGAAATTCATAGAAGGTTACCAAATACAACAGGCACCTGAAGAAGACCGGAGGGTACAACATCTGCAACATAACAATAACAACCAAGATGTGGATGCAGTTCAAATAAATCAGTGTATTTCTTATATAAATCTAAAACACTTTGTTGGTCCCAGAGTCTTAGATTATGCATAAATATATTAATAACTATATTAGAAAAAACAAAATAATTTCATATTGTTGGAGAGCAAAAGTTAAGCATGCAATGCTGCATAATGGAATCATACACACACACACACACACATACGCAAACATAGTTACATAAAGAAGAGATGAAAGAGGTTTTAACAAACAATGCCACAGGATAAAACACATAAAAAAATAAATAATGACCATATTAGACAGTAAGTGTCATGTCTTTGGTACTAGAGGTACTAGAGGTTTTGGTGGTTGGAAAAAAGTCACAGAACTCCTGATAAATTATTGAAGGTGTTGCTTAAAAGTAGAAAAAAATAAAAGCATTAAATCTTTGTACTAATGGGACGTATATATTACTGTTACTATTATTATTTGTTACTATGTATTATTATTATTAGTTACTATTATTATTATTTGTTACTATTATTATTATTATTTGTTACTATTTATTATTATTATTTGTTACTATATTAAATAAAAATGCATTTGCAACTTGTGTGTGGCTTCAATTTTAACGTATATGCAATGCCATTATGTAAGTTGTAATCAATGTGTACATCATGTATTGCCAATAAATAAGACAAATATATTTGTCTAAAGGTATTGAATGAAACATGATTTTTTCACAAATATATTGTTTTATCAGTGTGAAGACATGTAATCTTGTCAGTTAAAAAATGCCTTAAAATTTTACTTTATTTTATTACTATGAATTAAATGTGACCGATTACATATTTTATTAAAAATATCTATCATTTCATTACTATGAATTAAATAAATTAAATGTGACTTTTTTCCGGTAGCAACCATGTAATTCTCTTGCAAGAACAAGATCAAATGGTAAGACTGTTTTATTTACAGCATGTGCCACAGTTATAAAGTGACTCAGTATCGGGAGAGAGTAGTAACACAAATGAGAAGAATGCATGCAGATTAGACAGAGTACAAGCTGTCACAAAATCAATAATAAAAGAACTAAAATTTTCTCTCCTTCAGTTATCTTCTAATTAGAAAATACTAATATTAACATTGCTTCGAGTTTCTCTACTTGCAAAGGTAATTACTTTTACTTTCATTCATCATTAGTTTTAGGATACACTTTTTTTCAAATCTGTATAGATATTTTTTTATGATAAAAACTCTTAGGTTTGCAGAAATGATGATTTGAAAGGATACTTATTACCAATGATGGGATTCAAGGGGTTCATGAGAACCGGTTACTAAAATCTCAGAAGTTCGCATAACCAGTGCTTGAATTTCCATGTCTATTTGCATGTAAGGGTTACTATATTTAGCGAAAATCTGTTGAAATATAAGCAGGTTGCTATTCCCTTTTCATTAAGAGCTAGAAATTCCAACTTGTGAAGTTTTAAAAAAAAAACTTTGTTAAACTCATTTAAGACAACAAAAACCAAATAATGCATCCAATTTTTAAATCTATCACTGTTTCTGGGTTTTTTTAAACAATAAGACAACAGCGTTGAGTAAAAACGAATTTCTTTTTTACCTGTGGCATAAAAATGATATTTTGTTATGCCCTTACTATTATGCAACAGATGAAAGGAAAAGGGGGTGATATGAGTATGTATATCAGTAGAATGCGGATATAAAAGTTTTGTTCATTGACTACTGAAATGTTTCCGTCAAATTCATTTCATTTTTACTGTTGGTGTGCTATATAAGTCAACATATTTCTTTGCTGTACTAAATACATAGAGAGTACGAAAAAAAGACAGAGAGAAGAGACAGTGAAAAGAAAAGAGAACAAAGAGAGAGTGATAAAGAGAGAAAATAAAGTGTGTGTGTAAGGATTTTTTTTATCTCGACTCTCGAAACTGATCATAGAAGTGTTAGGAAATTAGATAAATCAGTGTGTGTGTCTAAGTAACCCACAGATACATACTACATACTAATCCTAGACAAAAATGTTGGGGAGTGACACTTTAAACTGAGACAGAGCGCACAAATACTCTGATCCTAAGCAAAAGTGCCGATCCATGAGTAAATAATCCCATCTTTTGTGACAGGTACTATGCTAGTTAGTTACATATTTGGCATTACTCAAGAAAAATGGAGAAAAAGATTTTTGGGAATAACTTTTTGTGCTTTCAATTCATAAGATCTTTGTCCCTCAGGAAATTTGTCAGTTTAGAAAAAAGTTCATTTATTTAGGTTTTAGGAAGGTTCTATTTACAATATAACTATAATGCTGAAATTCACTCTTACTTTCCACCATTCGTGTGGAAGTACGGTTTCAAAGTATTCAGTTTCTTCCCTTTTGAAGGTTGTAAAATTCTTTTTAGTAAGTCATTTTTTTTTGGGGGGGGGGGCTACGTTGGTCTGCCCGTAGTGTGCATGGGCCCAAAAGAATGAAAGAACCAGTTCCTAAAGACTCTAAAGTTCCACCTCCTGATTACATTAAGGGAAGTCACCTCCTGATTACATTAAGGGAAATGCAAAAAGTCATATACTCTGGTTCAGTGGAAGAGGCAGACAAGTGACATTAGATTTCCGGATCCAAGTTTCCACTACTGGATTGTCCTACAAAGACACTAGCCTAATGGGTAAAAGCGCTCGTTAAGCATATCTAGTAACCTGCCTCGCGGTCATGAGTTCAATGATGATTTTATACTGGAAAGCAGATGATAATAGTCTTTTGTTGGTCTACTGTCTATACAAGTGGAAGGTAAATACACAGCACTTGACCAGATGATTACTCTCTCATCTACTCATGATATACACAGGCACAATATTACATAAAGACCTTCTCTAGCCCAGTTCCACACACTGTTCACATAAAAGTATTATTTTGCAAGTAGTTATAGATTCATTTCTCCTATTATGTAAAGCACTCAACATACCAAGTTGTGCAAACAGAACAGTACAAACAGCACCTGCTAGTTTTAGCTCAGAGGTTATCAAATTGGATTGAATGGTATATGGTCTAGAATTCGAATACCGGTTCCCCCCCCTCCCCGCTATCTGAAAGTAGAGCGTTCCTATAAAAACCTATAGACACAAGAAATGGTGATGATTTTATGTTAGGCTAACTCATTGGAGGTTGGGAGGTACAGGAGACTGGGGTGTAGGAAAGAGAGGAAAAGGATGCATGCTGCCTCTATAACAGCTCGCAGGAAAACAAATGCTGAACACTACTTTCGCTTTTCACCCCCACCAGGTCTGTCAGCTCCCACTCAGTCCAGATTTGGCTCCCTGCGACTTCTGGCTTTCCCAAAGAGATTTCAGACCATGGACAAGATTAAGGAGAATGCAACAAGGCAGCGGATGGTGATCCTGAAAGAGGATTTTGTAGACTGTTCTGAAAACTGAAAGGGGTGCTGGGATGAGTGTGCAAGGTCCCAAGGGTAGTACTTTGAAGGAGACTAAGATGCCATTGCCCTGTAAGCTATTTTTACATTAATATTAAATGGTTTGATACTTTCTTTCTCATTAGACTGAAAGTTTTGATGTATATTTGTTTAATAAATCCTAGCCGTTATATCATGATAAACAGCTAGTTAAGAATATTTAAATATATAATGAACAAGACTGTTCTTTCATTAACTAACAAACCTATACACATTTTTGCACATATTTCCACATATTAAGAGAATAATGCATCAAAAACATATCCCTTGGCCCTTTAAGGTTTATTTCAACCGAGTTAACTTGTCTTGACAAATTGTCAGTCTAAGTGCTATGATGAGATATCTATTTTATCACATATTTTAGATATTGCTCTGTACAATGCTTCTGTTGTGTATAAAAAAAAAACTTAGCAAAAATATATCCCTCCTTGACTTCTGAATCCATGTAATTCAGAGGTTAATTGAAGATAAACATGTCTATCGGGCTGGTCCCACAACGGTCGACCATCTGCGGAAAATCCCCTGCGTCTTTCAGAGAGACATTTCCCCCAACAGCTAAGAAACAAAACCCCACTAGAAAGTGTACAGTATGTTAACAAAATGCAAAATGGCGAGAGAATAAATACAAATGTGTTGAATGTAAGATGGCCTTTTGTGTAGATCTATGTTTTAGGATATTTCATACTCACTTAAATTATTAAAATATTTTATTTTAACACATTTATATATTAAATTTATTACATATTCTGTTGCACATATTAGTTTGTGTTGGGTTTGTCTTTTTTACAAGAAAAACACGGTACAGGAGTTTCAACATTAAAAAATTACTTGGTAGAAAACAGGTTAAATTATAATGACAAAGTAATGATTGGTAAACAGAAACTAAACTAATGGATACACCTCTTAGCCCATTAACTGGGGCAGGAGCAGCTCAGTGGCTGTGTTCTAAATGCGGAGATAACTTTTATTTTACAAGATGGCGCTGTACAGATTGCTTTCTCTGTAAACAATGGACCCTTCCACTAGAAGTTACAGACGGAGAAACATATAAACAAAAAAAGTCATCCATAACTTTAAGTGGAAGAAGGGTCCATTGTGTGACTGATGGAAATTTCTCTCATTCGCAACTGAGCCATGGAACTGCAATGTCTGAAATTTCAGTCATCTACAGAGAATGGGTTAAAAACCTGCATAGGAAACAGCTGCATGTACCCTTATACAATCGACATAGAAAGTGAATAAGAATTGGAATGTAAGAGCAATTTGAAACCATCTTGTATTTGGAAACAATTTTGGAAAAAAAAAAAAAAAGAAAAAAAAAATGGACTACTGAAATAAAATAGCAACTTGCGAATAAACATCTGGATGCACTCATTGAACACAGTTCAGAAATCCAATGCCAAACACTGGCTGTCTTGGAAGGCAGAGACTAACAAGGTAAGTTCCACATGTCTAAATCTTTAAGATATCACATGTCTCCAATTTTTCTACACAGCTCACAAACTGAAAGCAGCAGGCTAATTTTATCAAGTGGCCAGGGATCTTGGTTATCTTCCATATTCTTCAAAATAGCGCATACGGCAAATGAAGGAATGAAAATGAGGAATTTTTTTTCCTTTTTAAAGAAGAGAATCCGAGAGGAATGAAATTTATCCTCACTAATTTCAAGTTATCTTCAGTTAAGTTAAAACAACTGAAAAGAACAAGAACAAGACACATGCTAATGTCTGAGTGTTGTTTTTTTATCAAACTCTACAAGAATATTATATTACCAAAGTTTTACAAATAATTGAGATCATATACCAATGAACAAAAACATACAGTCTGCTAATTTAATCATGAAAGAACAATTGTATCATTAATTTGTTTCTAATCCTATTGTGATGATTACTTTCCCCCTAAAAAAGTCCAGTTTTTTTAAAAAAGAATAAGCAATGCAGATATTTCAGCCATTTCCATAATAGCAGAATGCGACACATGATCATTTTTTTGTGTGTGTGGGAGACGAAATACCCACCCAATACAGCATTTTATTCCGAGTCATCCAGATATTGCCCAGTTCCATTAACCATTGCTGAAGACATCTAGGCATGCCTGTGACCCTACCTTCTTAGTGCAATGTGGTGGTGCTGTCTGGGTGATGGATCCCCAATTATCAGGCTTCAGTTAATTATTTGGTCTCCAGCTCCAAATGGCCAGAAACCTAAAGACTTGTATAGTAAAATATAATGAGATCAGAATCATTGCAGGTTTATTTGAGAAAGAACAGTGGCCACACCAACATTCATTTCTTCTTTTTTTAACAAATGTTTTTATTGGTTTTTACATGCATGTGACTGAAGTCACCTGGCAGTTGGTCATACTCATCAGCTGAAACCCTATGTTGTTTTAGAGCTCAGTCCAGAAATTTTTCCCTGTACAGGTTGGTCCAGCAGAGCCAAGAGACTTCATCTGATATACAACAGCTGCAGTTACAAAAAGACAGATGTTGGGGGGGGGCCAAGATCAGTGACAGAAGGTAGCAGGAAATGGAAATTTCAAAGTAGATATTATCCATAATACTACCTTGAAATTGTAATTGACTAGCACTTTATTTATTTTTATTTTATATGTTTACCAGCTGAAATCCACCCTATTGGGCGATTTCCAGCTAGTATGAATATGCATATTAAAGAGAAAGTACGGGCTCATTTAGCAATATAGTTACATTGTAAATAGAACCACAACCTCTAAAAGCCTTAAAAATAATTTTCTCAAAACTTTACTATAAAACATTCCCCTGGGTCAAAAGTGAAGGGAAACTTTTCCCTCCTTTAACCTGGTGTAGACAGGTATTTCATCTAGTATTCTATATTATAGGATTTAGGAGGTAACCTGTTACAGCTTGGCAGCTATTAAGAATATTAAGACTATTCTGAACGGTATGAACGTATCAAGCCATATCAAGCCCGGGGAAAAACAAAAGGACAGTAAGTGAGGACAAGTTAGCGTCACTTTCTAAGGGCCACAAATGCCAGAAACGCTTCTTTGAAAAGACGTAATTAAGTGGTGGGTACCAAAAAGACAGGAAAGAATACCCCAAAAAGATGAAATGGGGGTGAAGTCATTGTTGTATTTTATTTTTAATCTTTGCATTCTATAAGATGTTAAACACCTTTGTTTTTTGCTTGCCAAAATCTGGTTATTTTTTTCTCTTCTGTCTCAATTTGCCTTCTAAATTCAGTCTGTCTACTAAGCTTTCATTTTTTTTTTTAATCTTTTAGTGTAAGGCTCATTCCTTGAAGTTTCTGAGCTCTTTTTAGCCATGATCCATCTCAATTAGACACAAAATAGAATTGTCTAAATAAAATTCCGTAATTAAGCCTTCCACCACCAAAATAGGTAATGCATTTAGATATTGTCAGTGATTAACATTTCTTTTCTTTTTTAAACTGTGCATCAAATCTGGTATGGGACAGCTCTGTTTTTGCAACTGCATAGTACATCTCTATCTCTGAGATAGACAGATAGGCACACACAGTAAACTAGAGGTCAGGAGATCACAACAACTAATGGTAGCTAAGACAGATGTTGAAAGATTTATGCAATACAATCAGACAGCCAACATTTGAGAGGAGCATGAAATATCAACAGCAGACCCCTTTAAGAGATTTTCCTAAGTAAAAATACATGTGCCAACTGAAATTGAAACCAATCCGACTTGTGCTGGAGGAGGGGACAGCAAATTAAAAATAAGTAAAATTATAGCAAGATTATCTTCAAGAATTAAGAAACACTCCCACTAGTATCAACTTCTACACTGTGTCCCTTGAATCTATTACATATTAAAAGATAAGTGTTGGCAAGAAACTCTTGACTAGATTTATGCATCAGGAATGATGGTAAACACATTTGATATGTTAGCTACCATATATCTCGGCAGATAAGACAACACTTGAATCATCCAAAAGACACCCCAAAACAAAAATGAGTGACCATAAAATAGTCACATCTGAAGTGTGTGTGTGCACTTTTGTCAACAAAGTGACAGGTAAACCATACTAAGGTTTTAAAAATCTACCAAAAATCAACTATTTGATTTTATGAAATCTCTGTAAAATATCATTTGGACACTAAAGTATTTACATATCTATAAAGATAAGGCCCCTGAGAAATTAAATCAGTTGAAATTTTATTCGAAACTTCAACATGAGATGTAAAAATATGCCTTGAATTGGGAAATTAAAATTACAATAAAACTAGAATATTTATTTTGTTTGAAAAGTTTTTAGTTGCTTTTTTTTATTAAAATATATTGTAGACTTGTGTTGTGGGAAAAACAAAATCTTTTAAAAAAATTTAATTATTAATTAAATTTCTTTATGTTTTAAAATTTGTTATTATTCTACTTGGACACTTCTAAAACATTGTTATTAAATACCAATGGTATTTTAATAATCGAAAACGAATGTTATGTAAACAAATCTGTCATTGACCTTGGTTAAACTACTACCACTACAGACAATAGTCTACATATGGTATCTACCTTATGCCTCATTGATAACATACAGACAATTCAAATAATTCACAGGTAATACTTTCAAGGTACTTTAATTCATTGTATTGGTACATCATCCAGTTCAGAGCCTCTGAGAGGTTGGTGCGGCGCATTGTGGCCCGGAAGACCAAGAGGGGCCCCAAGAGTTTCTGGGGTAGAGCAGTGTATCGAAACTTCTGTTGATACAATACACCCATTAATGAAATAAGTTGACTGTTGTTTACTGGCAAGCAAATATAGCATGGCGTGCTAAAATCTGTTATAGCTGATGAAAACAGGATGACTAAAGGATGAGGGTGTTTTTGTAATCTGTGTGCACCAGGGCTCCAGACTAACTTTATTCACTACCATCCCCAAAAACAATTTTAACCATCCCTGGGGAAAACAAAAAGAAAAGAGATATCTTCCGACACATCCCGGGGAAGAACACATTTTTACCGTCCCCGGGACGACAGGACAATGTTAATTTCAAGCCCTGGTGTGCACAGGCACACATGGGGGAGGGGGGGAAATGCTTTGCAACACCTCATAAAATTCCGCTCGGAGGCCTTGATCCAGTTTTTTGGTATGGTTTGGTAGTTTGGAGGTTGTCTTATACCACCGATATGTGCTAAAACCATGAAATTCAGACTGAAATTTGGGTCTTGTCTTATCTGAAAGTCACCTTATCCACCAAGATATACAATAATCAAAAACTATATTACCAAATTTAAATCTTATGATTACAGAAAAAGGGATACATTATCACTAGGAATGTTATCTTTAATAACAAGGTTCAACTAATGACAGTCTTTAAAAAATACCTACTAAATTCAGCCAACTAATATGGGCACCATTATTTTTTTTTCACAAAAGTTGATCCTTTAATTTATAATATACATTGAGAGAACTCTTGACTTTTATTTATAACTATTGTTTAATTATTGTTTAATTATTGTAAAAATAATGATTAAAGAAAATTTAAATGCTCAGACGGCCTCAGCCAAGTTATTTTACGCTAGGCACGATATGGTTTACAGAGAGATACACCAATTATAATTGGAAACAAATAACATTCAATATTTTATGACAATAAGATATATAGAGACTAAATGCAAGAGAAGCCAACCAAATTACACAACTGCTCCATTGTACAGAGAAATTTAAAAAGAGAAATATATGCTTGGGTTAAAGCAAGTTAACATTCATGTTTTTTGTTTTTGTTTTTTTTTATTCCACCAGGCCAAACAAATACAAAACTATGCTCAAACCAAATAGCAAATGCTTTAATCCAACACTAAGCTCCACATAGAAATTGGACAGTTGACAATACTCAATTGGACCTCATACCATCAAGTGAGAATTGCAACTGGCTCTCTAGGGACAAGATACAACATGGAATGAAAAACAATGTCTTTAATGTTAACCTCACAACCAAACCAGGCTCAACTAATGACAGTCTTTAAAAAATACCTACTAAATTCAGCCAACTAATATGGGCACCATTATTTATTTTTCACAAAAGTTGATCCTTTAATTTATAGTATACATTGAGAGAACTCTTATCTTTTATTTAACTATTGTTTAATTACTGTAAAAATAATGATTAAAGAAAATTTAAATGCTCAGACGTCCTCAGCCAACTTATTTTACGTTAGGCCGATATGGTTTACAGAGAGATACACTTAACACTACACTTCATTGTTATGATGATTTAACTAGCTTTGTTAGTATTAGAAAAAATGTAGATGGCATTGAGAAATTAATCTGCCAGACTAATCTATGTAAATACTTAGGGGGGGTGTTGCCGTAGGGTAATGGTTACTGAGCTAGTCTAGCAAACAATTACTATTATGTAGCAAGCTAATCCTCACTAGGAGGAGCTCTACACTTGTGGCCTTGTGTCAAAGTAATCTAGTTTTCATTTCAGGCATATATATCCGTATTTATTAAACAAGGTTGAAAGATTTTATTCAAACTATAAATGAAGCATAAAGGGGATTTTATGTTTAAATTTTTTTATTCCATTCGCAAGTAAAATATAAATTAAAAATTCAAAAAAAAGAAGAAAAAAAAATCTCAAATATTCTAAAATCTGAAAACCTAACATTTTGGTGTCCCCCTCCCCATTTAAAATAAATGATGCTCAACCGGTTGTGCTAAAATCGCTGATAGCCAAAAAGTATAAAAATCAATACATTCACCTGATTATCTCTGTGAAAGAGTTTTGTTTAACCAGAGATTCACAAGGACAATAAAAACAACAGATTAATTCTCTCTACTTCAAATGCCTTACATTTGCAAAGTAAAGCACAGTAGTTGTGGTACCAGATCTGTTAGGATCATTAACACATATCCACCACAAAAAAAAACTTGATGTTTTATATAATGTTGTGCAAACAACATAAATAGGATGCATTTGTAAGAATTCATGCATGTCAGTCAGTTGTAGGTGTTAGTGCAACAGATAATTTCATTCATAAGAGTGGATTTATCAGCTGGGGCTTCTATGGTAGCACAAACCTGTATACTAATTCAGAACAATGTTAATAGAAGACTGTCAATCAAGAAACAAAAGGCTTCCACTAATTAGTGAAACAAAGGTGAAGAAGATAAAAAAATATTTATTTAATTAAATAAAATGCTTCTTTTTTTCTTTTTTAAATTATCTTTTTACTAGTAGGGTATTGCATAGAGCTGTGGGTATTAAATTTTCGGCACATCTATTTCAGAGAAAGCAAGAGAACACAGATCACAAATATGCAATAATTGATTGATGAAGAAAAGGAAAAAGGAATATTTTAATTATTCATTTAACTAATTAGCAGTTCCGGATTTAGGGCTGCAGCCCAGGGGCCTCTGCCAGCTGGAGGGCATCCAGAGATTAAATGAAGTTATTTCTGAATCAAATTTATAAGTATTCTAAATTATCAATTTTAAAAAAAGGGTTCAATTAGTATATTGTATATGTATTTGTAATAAACATACTATGGCAAAAAGAAACACTGAACTGTATACATATATATATCATATGGGGGTTTGTGACATCATACAGACGTTATGATATTAATAATGGTTTGTAAAAATAAAAAAATAATTTTATATTTTTTTTCCGTTTGAAAATATTACTGGAGGCCTTGCAATAAATACCTGTAGCCCAGGGGCCTACAACATTTCTATCTGTCACTGTTGATTAATTATACATCCTACTATAATTCACCAAATATGCGTCTGTATGTAACAGGAACCACACAGCATATCCCCATGAAATGTTCTATGTGTACTAATGAGACAGGCATGTTTTTAGCAACTTAGTTCTTGAAATAGTGTGGGGTCTTCGTTCTCACTCACCCCAATAATAATTATCTGATTTTTCTAGCTATCTATAATAATACTAAAATTCTGATTTCATTTATCTGCAAGTGACCCTTAGTAGCCAAGGTATTGAATTAAGGTACCCCCAAAAATAAAGCAAAAAAGCAAAAAAAACAGTTTTGATCTCTTATTGGAACCATCTATAGTTTTTCCTTAATCTTAATAATGGACAGAAGTATGGTCAAAAGCGCTAGATCCCAAACAGGTGGGCAATATTTACATTCATTGAATCCAGACATGCATTCTCTTGTACATAAAGTTAACTAAAACATTCCTTGTCTACAGACTTTAATCACTCGTATTAACAAAGGACCGTTGCCTAAATAAACATATATAATGACTATAAGAATATAAAATTAAATATAAGAATATAAGAAAAATTTATAAAAATTAATAAGAAAAATAAGAATAAGAAAAAAAACATTCCTTGTCTACAGTCTTTAATCACTTGTATAAATGAAGGACTGTTGCCTAAATACACATTATAATGAATATAAGAAAATAAAAATTAAATATAAGAATATAAAAAAATAAAAATAGGTAAAATTGACAACCTGACAAAAGTGCCACTCAAAACAAAAAGAAATGCATAGTATATTTGGATGTCAGCCAACAGATTACAAAGAAATCAATAATACAATCTCCAAGTCATGCTTACAATCTGCCTGCCTATGAGCAAACTGCCATAACCTTCATGAAAATGACCTAGGGTCTCCATGTGGAATTTTAATGAAGACCAACTTGACCAAAATAAATTTTATTATTTCTTGATGTGTCTCTTACTCTTATAATCAATATTAGATCACCTTGTTTTTACACTAAGTGTAACCAAAATACAAGGTATGTCCGGAAAGTATCGAGCCATTTAATATTAATACACACTTATCACAGCATTCCTTCCAATTTTCCAAACAATCTGCGGAATCCTCTTGCAGGATCACCATCAGTTGCCTTGTCGCCTTGAGAGTCATACTAAACAAACTCACTCGATGTCTCACTGCTGACTGAGTAACCCTGCTGAAGAGTTTCTGTTCATGCATGCGCAGTGAGGTCCCCTCTGATTGGTTGCCAAGTTACATCAACGCCACACAACTGGATCTCGAAATATTCAAAATGGCTTGATACCTCCCGGACAGACTTTGTATTGTAGTCAGTGGGTATAGGAATTAGTACTTTGTAAAAATAACAAACTTTAAAAACCACACATAATCATGAGACAGTCTTGGGTTCAATCTAAAAATTTAGAGATAACACATCCCCCCCACTACTGCCCACCCTGCTAATACCAAACCTAGACCTGTCATTATATAATTACTATTATTAAAATAATGTCATTGTTTCTCCTCAAGGTTTTATTTTTATTTTTGTTAGTTTTAGTCAAATGTGCACAACAGTTGGATGTTTTGGGGTTTTTTTTTAAAGTACGTTCCAATAGTCTTGTGCACTGCACTCATCTTAAAAAACAGCCTATTCTATATGAAGTTTCAAGAGACAACTTCTTTTGTGTTGTAGATAACATTATCTTGAAGAAAAAAAAAACATTTGCTAATAACTTGTGTTTTTATTATTGAATAGTAAAATACTATATACCTAATTTTCATACAAGTTTATATACTACATAGGTTTTTTTTCCAACTATAATTACTTGGATTTGCAAAATAATCTATAATTCTGATGCTTACTGGCCTATAAGATATGTTTTACAAGAGCACTTTTAGGGACAAATGTTCATTGCAACTCTCTAGCTGTACAGCTTGAGCCTTCAGTCTCCTATCCATAATACCAGCAATCTGGACATAGTATAATATTTGGACACTTGTATCTGCTGTTAGTTTATCCTTGCTTGTGAAGATTGAGGGAGGACACTCCTCCCCACTGTGCTGGTTGCTTCTTTTTTTTTTTTAAGTGGAGATCAAGTGGACCACCAAGTCTACTCTTTAGGCTTGGTACCCTTCCTCAGTAGCTCAGCAGGGCACGGCCCCCAAGCAGTAGGTTCTTTTGTCATAATAACCTTCTCTTAGATGGACTGCCTTACATGGATAAAGGGTTCCATCTGCCATACTATTTTACCCATAGCTAGGTGCCGGGAAGTGGACATGTCTTTCCCATGGGCATTAGAGCAAAGTGATCACAAACTAACTCAGCCTGAATTTTAACTCAGTTCGCAGATTTCATTTTCTGTGCCATTAACAGTGATGTCACTCAATACCTCAAAAAGTGCATCTTATAGGCTAGCAAAATACTAGGTATTTTTGTATTTACTCATTAAAATACTCATAATGAATATTGTAAAATTTCATTGGATTTGTGTCCAAATCTTTTGAGGTTAAATTATATAATCAGTGTATATTGGTTCACTCAGACTGATTTCCTCATCTTTGTTCTTTGTTTTGTCTTTTCCTACAATAACAGGAACAATCCTCACCAAAATTAGGGGTGTAAACATGTAGAATTCACATCCTCCTACCGTGATTTGAACTCATGACCAACTGATTACCAGGAGGCTGTCTTACTGACTGAGCTAAATTGACAAGTCTTAGATATTAATGAAAATTTATCACACAGATACGCACAGGCATATTTTATTCTAATAAATGAATAGATATTTTTATAATGTTTTTATTTATTATATATACAATACAAAAGTTGCAGTAATCATCTTCAGTCAGAATAGAAGTTGGAGTGGAGTTTGACCCTGCAGCAACCAGTCTTGTCCTTCGAATTACAATCTTTTTTTGGCCACTGTAACCACAATCTTCCTCAGATGTCTGTCACATTTGGAATGTCAAAACTTTGTTTGAAGGTGCCTGCACTTCCCTGCCTGTCCGATGTCATGTCCAGTGCATCAGATCAAGATTCAACTTCCCAAATACAACAAACACCCAAAGAAGGCTGCACAGTACAGCATTGTGATATTTTTTTTATTTTTTTTTTTTTAATGAAAAGAAAAATCAAAACAAATATAAGGAAATTAGTCCAAATTAACCAATATACAATAATCTCATAGGATGTTTATATTTGTTTCTTCACCTCCCACCAATCAAAGTAGATTATACCTACATGATTGCCACCATTACCAATATCATCATCATTTCAATAGACTAATTAGTAGATTTGTGTCTATACCTTGACGCATGCCTACTAAATTAAACAAGCACAGATTATAAATAAAATTCTATCTATTTTTGTCTTCATTTCCCTTTTATTTCAATAATTTTGCATTAATTCATGTACATATTTTGTATATTTTGATGCTTAGTATATACAATCATTATCAGAACTTTGAACATCATCACAGGCAGAAAACATTATGTAAACTAGAGTCTTGAGGTTCTAACAAAGTTTCTTTCTGAAAATTACATCAGTGCTTGAACATTATTCTCATGAAGGAAAAATAAATCCATAATACCTAATAATAAACACAACAGTTAATCCACACCACCCTACTAGAATCAAAGACAATAAAGCATTGGATGAAGCATGAACAAACCCTGCAAGGACACCAGGATTGAACCAGTAACTCAAGATAACTGGAACAATCAACAGTGGGGGGAAAAAGGATTTCGATTAAAACATTGATGAACCGTCACACATGATATCACAATATAAAATTTAAAGCTATGTTCCACCTTTTCTCATGAAACTAGACTTGCTTTATTGTAACATTTTTCAATTGACTTTTTTCTTCTACAGTGACATGTAAAGATCTTGAAATCATGTCCATTAATGAATAAATACACTTTGATTTTGAGTATAAAAAAAACGATTTAACGTTGCATGCATCCCAGAGTTTCACTGTAAGGAAATCACATTCTATTTTAATGACAATAAATCTATGAATTTTGCTACTGACGGTTTATCAGTTTGATTTCAAATATGGTAATCGAATTTCTAAAGACTACTCGAACGAAATATTTTAATAGACTCCTACGTCACCAGAATCGATCATTTGACGACACATTAATCAAGAATTTCTCTTTTAAATGAATATGTATTTTATCTTTTCGTTTTAATTAATTAATTATTATTAATTCTTATAAGTAATGAACGATAACGACTTGTTTGTAAATATCATAATGATGGCTTGAATAAAAAATTTCGGCGAACTGGGTCGTTGTTCACCATAAATTGTTTAAAGATTTAAAATTCACCACGTTATTGGAACATTAATGCGTGATGTTCAATTTATATTTCGGTTTAGAACGCACCATTCATTTTGAACTTTTTAAAATCATTTGTTATTGCTTGGCAAAAAGATTTATTTTTTATTTTTTAAAAGGCACCACCACATTATTGGAACTTTTATGTGTGACGTTCAAATTCTATTTCGGTTTTTATTGCAGAACGCACCATTCACGTTTTAAAAGTATCCAGTTGAATTTATATTACTGACTGATGAAGATTTTTTTTTTTAATTTTAAAGTCGTTTTTCTGCTTTTTATTATAAATTTTTGATTAGTATTTTCTTTCATTTAATTTTGGGGATAAAATGCAACAAAAAATTAAGATGAAAGAAAATACTAGTCAAAAATTAATAATGGTTGACAATTATTTGACAATGCTTCATGTAAAACTAAAGAAAATATTGCCGATTATGAATATCTTGAAACGTTTTTCTTATATAGTGTTTTTATTGTTGTTAATAATTAAAAAGACGACAGCTGTTCCAAGTGGCAACCTTTCTCCAACTCCAACAACAGCAGTTTGACAATATTTCATTTTAAACCATGTGATCATGACCTTTTTTTTTCTTTCTAAATTTACTAAAAGTCAATGTCACGGGATGTTTTATGACACCATCACAGGAATCTGTGTCGAGGGATGTCCCAATTCCCGTACACATACCAATTATTTATTTTTGGCAACAATATTTAGCAGTGTTATACAACTCAAATGCGCTAATTTTTATTTAGTGAAATTTATAATTTTTTGTATATTAAAACAATCATTCTTTGGTTGGTTTTATATTTCGAAAAACGCCTTTGTTTTGCATTTAGCAGCATTAATTTGGTTGGGGATACTTTTTCTTTCTTTTTTTAAATACAATGAACAGTAACACTTCACTGTCGCGGAAACATTACAAATATCACTTCTCTCTTGACTAATTTACGACAAAACTATCATTTTTAAAAAAAATAGAAACGTATTAGTAGCAAAAGTCAAATGATCACGTGGTCGGTTCACACCAAACCTGGCATTTATTTATTTTTAGTACTTCCCGGGCAGTTTTCAATGTTGAGTGTCTGTCTGCTCTTCTACAATAAAAAAAAATCCATCCCTCTCATTATGATGGGTGTCCTCAAAAAGACGAATGTTGTCATCAGTGAGAATCCTTTTTAATCTTTAAGCTGTTTAAACAGATGATTTTAAAGAGATTTTCTCACACGTCAGCACCCAAAAGCATGTAGACAAGTAAAAGTGTGTGTGTTAGAAGAGGAAGAACAATCATGTCCTTATGCCTCATCAACAAACACTAGACAGACAAGAATGATGGATTTGCATGCATTTCTCTTTATTCTTATTTATTTTTTCACACATCATGGGGTTTCATAAAAATCGACGTTTATATATTTAGAATTTTAAAAAGTCGCGAAATTTGACTGTCTTGCATTCTGCATAAAAATGAGTTAATTTTTAGTACAGGGTATCGATTTAGTCTGTTATTCTCAAGAAACACCCTGATCCTTAAACAATAGGTAGAATGAAAAAAAACTGACACTGGATTGATTTCGATCGGATAAAATAAATTGGAGCAGGTTTTCCCTTTTTTCTTCTTAGTTTCTTTTTCTTCCTTCCTACCAATACCATCCAACATTGGGGCGATACAATGTTCTATCATTCTTAATTCCTGCTTTCTTTATACTTTGGGTCTAACATTTTCTAATGTAGATATAAACGTCTATTTACTGCAATCTGTTGTATATTTCACATGTCGTATATTGCCATTTATATATTTTGTTGTTAAAGAAAGGAGAAATTAACAAATTTTATTTTGATTTTAAATCAGAATTTTTTAAAAACTGAAAGACTTTGCCACAGTTATTGTTCAATCTTTTAAATCACCACATTCATTAAAGTAGTAGTATGATTATATTACTAAACTGGTCTGACAACAGATTATTGACAACTAAATGAACTACCTAGCACTAAAAGAAAACTTCGACTAATAACGCCGGACAAAGTTGTCTTTTTGTCGCCTCTCAAGTAGTACAGAATGGCAGGTGTAGTTGAGCTCAATTCCCCACGGGTCTCTTTAAAAGAAACGAACTGTTTTAGGCCATGTGTTGGGAAATGAAATGGCGTAGGCAGTGACAAAACAAAAACAAACTTAGATCAATTATTGCGAATGAAGTAAATGAGAAGGTAGCAATTACATACCTAAACAATAAATAAAAATAGGTGTAATTCGTTAATTAAATGCTGCTCGTGAATTGTTGGAAGCACTTTTATCTATTTTTACATTAACAAAGCATTTCATGCTTTCATCACATTAATTCGTAAACGCAAAAGTAGTTCGGTTCAAGTTACGTAACTTTGATCATGGATCATCGCCAAAACATTATTACGTACTACAGTAAATACGGTTTTACTTTCATTTACGCAGTTTTACTGATACTACTGTTTCGTGGTTTTTTTTGTTTTTTTTTATCGAGTGTGAGGGCGACGCTTCTCTGAGATATACCGTCAAATTAAAAGGTCGTCCTCTTTGCTTCAGCCTTCGTCCCTTGAGGCATGAAAGCTGTGATCTTATCTCATTTCTGAAATTAAAACAAATCCCAATCTTAATCTAATAATATTATAATACGTGTGCATAGTCTGAAATCCTTGATAGTCAGTGCGTCCCTCAGTCGCGAAAGGTGGGCACTTTCTAATGCCTGTATTATATAAACCCCCCCCTTTTTTTTTCCACCAACAAAATACCAAACAACAGGATCAATGAAGACGGCACGTGGTGGTGGTGATGATGGTTGTGGTGGTTGGGATATCATCGTCGGCGAATAGTGGGGGAGAGAGAGAGAGGGGGGGAAGGGGGTCACGTGACAAGGTTTCCGTAAAGTAAAAGTAGGTTTGTTCCAAGAGAAACTACTAAACTCGTTTCTCTCTCTCTCCTCGATCTTCCGAGCTTTGCCGGGAAAGTTGCGGGGTGCAGCTTCTTCGGGATGTTGGTTTTATGGCCTCGAAATATATTTCTCACGCTCATCAACGCAAAATAAATAATAATTTCAGATCTTTTTTTTTTTTTTTAAATAGTTTGTTTTCAATAACGATTAACTAAAATTTGCTCCTCTCTGACATGAGGATTATTTAGTGAAATTGACATGACAAACTTAAAAGAAAGGGTAAAAAAAAACAAAAAAAACGGGAATTTTTAAAACTTAAATGTCAAAATTTTAAAGAATGATTTCAATATGACGTTAATGAAACTTTACCGATTTCAGCTTTAGAATCAGTACCAGTAAGTGGAGTGGTGGTAAAAAAAAGTAATCAGTACATGTGACCTCTCCCAACATTCTTTTAAACAGGAAAGGGACGTGATGATACCCATAAAGTGGTTTGAAGCTTATTGCTTTTATCATAAGATGGTTTTTCGTATAGTTTTAAGAGCCTTCTCGGCTCCCTATTTGCAATAGTAAAAAAAACTGAGGTTGCTTTATGTTGCTAGCAAAAAAATGCATTTTACATCATTCTCACACAGAACCGAACAGCAATTTGTTTCGTAAAGTGAAAGTCACTACACTCCTCTCTATACAACAGGAAGTCATAAGGGTTACAAATTCAGTAAAGAAAATAATGTGTTTGTTAAGTGTCAGAAATAATAACCAATGAGAATGATTTTTTTTAAATACAAGTTGAATACGTGGAGATTGCAATGAGAGGAAAATCATGTACTTCTGCCAGCGTAAATCTGAGAATTGTCTGGTAAAGGTTTGGGGGAAAGAATAACATTCAAGTCACTATAGTATAGAAAATGAATGATTAGATCAAAAGGGAAAGAGTAAAAATGCCTTACATCTTAAAGTTAACAATAACAGAACAGTAAATATGCTCTGGTACTGTAAAAACTGTTGTCCGAAAAAAGTCATTAAATCTATGTTTTTATAAATGGGCACTTTATTATTATTCATGACTATTATCATTTTAGTTTTAATTAAAAATAATTTTTTCCTCGCCAGAAGCCAAAGTTGTGCCTTTTTTCGTGACTTTTAAGTTAACCCTCTGGGACATGGACAGAAACATTTAGTCTTATATATTCAATTTTAACGTAATGCCATGACAAGCCATGGCAATATCTCAGTTGTTGTTATCAATGTGTACGTCGTGTACTGTCAATAAATGAGAGACAAGGCACAAATGCCTTTGTTTCATTACCTTGCTTTGTCTAAATGTTTGAATAAAACGTGATTTTTTTGTTAACATGTAATCATAATGACATAAAGTGTTGTCAGTGTGTACAAGATTGTCAATATGTCAACACTTGTCAGTTAAAAAGTATTTTAAAATATTGTGACTTTTATCGTCAACGTTTGCTTTATTAAAATTACTTTATTTCTTACTATAAATTATGTGTGACTTTTTTTCCTAACCAGAAGCCAAAGTTGTCCCTTCTTTCTGTGGATTTTTTCCTCGCCAAAATTGCGATTTTGTTCCCGATCACCTGTACAAACACTCATGTCTGTCTCTTTATTGCTGAGAATGACAATCACCAAAGTTAAAATGACTTAAGTTGTATAATTCTGCAACACTATTCTTTTTTAATAATTTACTGAAATGCTAAAATTTTCTCCGCCTTTAGTTTGAGTGACTACCTTTAAATTATCAAAAATAATTATGCATTATTGAATATGGAAATCAGTACTGACTGACCTTTTAGTTTGTTTTTTGTTTGGGGTGTGGGGGTGGCTCCTTCCATTATGGAAGCACTTGCCTTTCTCAGATATTCATATATCTGTGAGTAGTGGGATGAAAAATCAGCTATTGATCAGTTATTGATTTGCTTAACAGAGCCTAAATAGAAGTCATATAAAAAGAACACATGACAGTGTAATAAAATCCTCAACTTGACCGATCAAAACTAAACTGTTTCTTTTATGAAAATGTTCCCTTTTGGTGGTCACAGGTCAGGTCACGTCTCTGCGTTGGATGAATTTTGCAATCAATAACTTTTAGCTTAAGAAAAGAAAATTATGTGTAATTCCTCCTGCAAGTCACCGTACTTGCCGACTAAAAGGACGTAAAATAAATTCCAAGTTCAAGTTACACGAAAGGCAAGGGCTGTCTGTACTGTACAGCAGCTCGGGTATCGGTGAGCATTGGTCCAAAGGAGGAAAAACTGGATGTTTTGCGCCGGTAAATAAATATGGACGTATCATTTAAGTTAGTAAATAAAATACCAGCATTATTTCCTTCAATCTTTCGATAGTTTTAAGCATCAGTTACAACAAGAGACGCTTGTGTAGTTTTAGTGAGTGGTCGTATTTATTTAATAGTAACTTACTACTACAAAGTTACAGCTAGAGAGAGACGATATCGAAATGGTATGGGAAACACCAGGAAGTAAACCTAACAAACAGAGCACGATCTTTCATATTCTTAATGTTGTTCGTGTGCACTGTTAAAGTAATAAACCTAAACTTTTCTACATAGTGCCATCGTTAGTCAGTGCAGCGGGTGACATGATGAAACAAAGGTTTTTCCGTCAATTATATGCACACCACAAAAAAAACACATAAAAAGAATTAAGATTGTAAAGCGAAGCCGTAGTGAGTGACACTGACAAACTTAAACAAGTTAATTCTTTTTTGAAAACTATGCATGAGTGAGTGAGTACAACTCGTAGTTTTAGTTTACTTTCACCTTCCTATTTTTTCTTTCACAATTATATTTTCTCTAATGAGAGTCCCGTTCTGATCCCCAAGAAAACACCAACAGCTAGAAGTTAATCAGCGAAAGTTTCCGCCATAAACACCTGTAATAACTGTAAAAATGTTAACTTTTTCGCACCGGTACCATTCAAAGAAGATGGTGATGTTGAAAGTAAATCTTGCATTCAAATTACTATATTTGCCATCCTATAAGACGCGTAGATTATAACTTTATTACACTGCAACTCATCATCCAAGCTCTGTCTGTCCGTTTCGAGCATCGAGGCATATACCGACGCAGTGTAATATTTGCAAAGTTTTTATTTTATTTTTATTGTTTTTATTTAAATGTGCCTCTTCTATGCCGATAAATACGGTTTTTCCAACTTTAACCCTATTTGAATTTTGTTGAATTCTTCTCGGAGAAGCCATTATAATGCAAGTTTCGTATTGCAATACAAAGAAATTCGGTGTGGGTACTACTACGGGTGCAAAAGTAAACTTAAAACTAGTACCATAATGTCTAAATCCCAAATCAGTTAATCTGAATTTAAATTAAGATCTATTACTGCTGTATGGCGTTTTCTACTTTATCGTGTTTCACTTTTTTTCTCTTTGAAAAACAAATCAACAGTAAATTTTAATTTGTAAATTTAAGAAAGTATACTTACCAGTTGTGATCGTTTTTTCAGTGGGCATACTACTAAAAGAGACAGTTTTCTTCCTTTGAGATTTCCTATTGCCATTTTTGATAATGCTACTCCTCCGAGGTAAGTTAGGTACAACCAGGTCTTGATCCTCTGGTGCCTGTTCCTCTGGTTGGTCAGGTGAATTAGGAGGGTAACCAGACCCGGGTGGGACTGCACCCGGGACCTGACTTACACTAGTATCCGTGTTGAAATTATTGTTAGTGCTATTAGGGATCGGTTCTGTTGGAGTTGTTGCATGTTGGGTGGTGGCGTTAACAGAAAAAGGGTAATTGTTTTCCGGGTTACATGTTGAGGGATCGTCAGGGTTTGAGGTGACACTTCCCCTACGGCATGGAGGCAAGTTAACATAGAAGTGGGTTGAAACGTAGTTCCCGTATTGCTGTCCAAAGCCTTGGAGAGAATGCTGTTGGTTATCCCCTTCACCTGTTGTTGATGTTGTCACCGGTACGGAGGACGACAACATCTGATTTGTGGTAGCGGCATCTCCATTTATGAAGACGTCCTCATTTTGAGTTTCGTCAGCCCCACTGTCGCACATCGCCAAACCGCCTGCGACAGCATTTGTGGGTACATTAAAATAAAAGGGACCCTGTGTCTGCGAGGACATCATTGTTGATGGGTCCAACGGTTGGGATAGAGGTGACGGAGTAGGAGACCCACTGCCAGTGCTATACCTGCTTGCACAAGTCGAGGTGGAATCCACCCCAGCACTAGATTCCTTGCCTCCGTGGTTCATCTCTACTGTATTCTGGGTCCTGGGGTCATTTTGAGATTGCTGTTGTTGTAGATAGAGGTCGCTGTGTCTTCTGAAAGATATGTCGACAGCAGCGCTGTAGTCTAGAGGGCCACTACTACTACTAGCACTACCGTCTGTATTGTTAACAGGGGCTAAACTGTGGTGCGATGTAGTGGCATGGGCACCCCCAACACTGCTGCCATAGGTGGAAATTGTAGAGGTTACGGATGTTGATGATGCAGTACATGAAGGCGTGTACGATCTATCCATAATGATGTGCTGTTTTGCGTTGACAAATATTTGTCGCCAAACAATACACACACAACACACACTTCTTCACTTTTCACGCACAAATCACCGTGTATCAATAAAAATATATTTTTTTAAAAGGATCAGTCTAAAATCGGCTTCAACAGGGAAGGGGGTTGATGCAAAGAAAAAATATGACATATGTGATTTTTTTTCTAATTGTTGGATAACTTAAACATTAAATTCTTTTCTCAAATTCAAATAAATACAATGAAAATATAGCAATACAAATTCGGTTACTAAAGTGCATATCGTTAAATACGTCCAGCTATTTTTTTAATACTAAACATAATTATAAATCGCTTTCGTAAATATACAATTAATACATTTAATTCCTACTTAAAATTTATTTTCACGCACGTGTGTGTAGCAAATGACACGCGTTTTTCGTGACGAAAAGATGGTAACTGAGCGGGTTTAGAATGAAGAGAGATTTAGCACGTCACTTAGGATTTCATTTTTTCCAAAAAAGAAAAGAAATCCATTTAAGACACCATTTCAATAATATCTAGAAATCATTTAGCTGGTAACAATTTCTGTCAATTTCCTCTCTCGCCACCGCCGTATATATTGAAATTGAAATGTTTACACACCACAGTAGCAGCAGCACACTACAGAAAAATGTGGACTCGAACGACCACCACAGTATCGGATTAATTGCTGTGCATGCATTTAATACAAAAAGGTATCCCTCATATTCACAAAGCTAACACATTGTAAATATCCGTTACATTAAACGAGGATTTAGTCCAAAGAAAAGACAAAAACACTCTCAATGTTGGATGTTTTTCTATAGACAGCGACCGCGAGCACTGTTTTTTTTTTACGGAATAATGTTATTGTTAGTCAAACCTAATGTTGGTGAAAATTGAATCACAGATTTAAGAAATTTAGCTTTTATGCGAATTGCCATGTGTGATAGTATTTATTGCAGGTAAAAATTACAATACATGCAAGTTGTTGTTTTAATTTCTCTCAATAACTGCGTTGGTGGCCTTTTAGTGTGTAGTTTTTAGTAGTAGTAATCCCGAGAAGGCATGTATTTTAATGAAGTTCAAGAAGACAAGAACAAGGCGTGATTGTTTTTCTACTCATCATCATAGCTATACACCGTACATACAGTAATTCCTTTTTGACACTGGTGGAAAGACATCTTAAACGTCGGTTCAGTAAAGGAAGACGGGTACGTTCTACCTCGTTAGTTACGATAATACACTGTTAACCCATTGATAGAATTTAATTGAACAATAGGGGGGGAAAAATGATCTTTAACACACACTGTATACACAACAGTAACACATACGTGCACAGAGACTAATTCAAGGATGCTTAGAATTTTTTTGATCTTTTTGAAAAATAACACTTGAGTGTTGTTATCCGAGAGTGTGGGGAAAAGGAGAATTCCACGGACTGACAGGGAAGATAGGGGAACGAGGTGTGGAGGTTCTGATTAATAATAAAAAAGGAAAATAATAAGGAGTCGTGGAAAAGCAAAAGTGGTCATTTGTTCCTCTGGGTTGACCACTACTGCCACCCACAACAGCAGCTGCCGGGGTAATAGTAGTCTTTTTGCCTACCAAAAATTCATCATCAAGTCGACGGAGGATTTTTTCCACAAGATAGCTGATGAACCAGAGAGGTAAAAATATCCCACCGTTTCTTTTTCTGTTTTCCTCAAAAAAATTCTCTTTTTTTTTACTAGTCCATCATGATAGGTTTTTTATGGTTAAAAAAAGGGAGGATATAGAGAAGAACGAGTACTTGTGTCTGCTCCTCTCCTCTCAGTAATAACAGTGCAGCAGAAGTAACGCTAGTACGTTTGTAGATGGAACAGCCTATTCTCGTACATAGGGTCGACCAGGATGTGCTTGCTGAGACAGTGCTCCATTAATTCGCTATTACAACTGCTGCTACTTCTTCATAGATCGGTCCAAGTAACATAGCTCAATAGAAATAAACTTTTATGCGGGAGGGGGTACCGGTTTATTTGGAATTCATGTGGAACGTGTGAAGGAACGAACAAGCGCACTTTGAAACGTGCAATAGCAAAACGAATGAGGGACTATGGTTGCTTTGATTTCATTACACTGAAACTATTCAGATCATTATTATGTTGTTCTTTGATTAGAAAAGGCGACTGAAGTTGTTAGAGTCGTGTTTTAACGGGATTCTATGAAATTAATTCAATTGACAATTCAGCAAAAACCTCTGACTGCTAAAAAATAAAAAGTAAATATAATGAAATGATGACAAAAACAATCGACATTGTAATGTTCATTATTCGATCGATTAAAAGTAAAATACAACAATGAAAACTCACTGTTTGTTTTTCTAAAATTTGAAGGGGAAAAAAATGCGTGAATTTTCCACAGGAAATTCATCCTTATTAAATTTTTATTAAAATTGTTGTTTTTCCCAAAGATTTTAGTTTCCAATGCAATAATCGTGTATATTAGATACACATTTTACTATATATTTCGTGTATATTAGATACACATTTTACAGTATTGTCAACTCAAAAAATATTTTCGCGCTAGTTCGTTTGCCAAAAAGCGCTAAATCTTTTTTTAAATGGCTAAAGATGGTCAAAATATTTAAGCGTAAACGCGCTAATTTAGCGCTTTTTGCACTGCCAAAACAAGAAACGCGCTGAATCTAGCGCGAAACGAGCTAAATAGGAAACACTGTGTAATGGGGAAAACCCAGGACAGCAATGCAAACGCGGCCAAAACCCAACTCCAAGTTCTCTTCTAACCTGTCGTCTCGTTATTTTTATTTGCTAAACTTAGCTTAGTACGGTACAAGGCTAAAATGGGCGGGAAATTTGGAAAGGAATATTGTGTTATTTACGCTAATCTTCCAAATCAGAAGGACCTACCTACCGAGGAAACGAACAGCCGAAAACCTAGCGTTTTTTTTACATAGGCTCGAACACAAACCTCTGGTACGGGTGGTAAATATTCGGCCAGTACGGCCACGGGTAGGGCCGGACCTAGGGTTCTTGGCGGCGTCTAGACCAGATTTGGCCCGAAGCAACATTTTTATTTAAAATCGTATTTAATTTTTCTCAAAAAGTCAATTTTACAATTTATATTGTTATTGTTTTGGCTTCACAAACCAATAATATAATAATTACCCACAGCAGACCGGTTTAAACACTGTTGCTGGGTTTAGGTTATTCATGTGTTCTTACATTTATGTATCTATCTGTCTATCTATCTATGTATCCGGACTTCGCCCAGCCTTAACCATTCATAGTAGAATTTTTAAATTTTGCACACACACTCCCCTCAATGAGTAGGGAAAATGTTTGTTTTGTTTTTTGTAAATCCTCCCCCCCCCATTTTGTGTCCAGCAGCATTCGCACTTGTTTTCTGAAAATTTGCCCACCACCACTGTTTAATTCACGAGGTAAAAGAAGCATATATAGGTGGCAGGGATTCATAATTTCCCTTGGAATGCTAGTGATTCATATGTTTGTTCAAAATAGAAAATAAGTATGCTTTCTGTAATACAATCTACATTTTTTAACTGTATTGTGGCCCGAATAAAGATGAAAAATGACTTATGTGGCCCGAATAAAGATGAAAAATGACTTATGTGGCCGAATAAAGATGAAAAATGACTTATGTGGCCCGCTAAGGTCAAAAAGGTTGCCCATGCCACTTTTAAACTATAATATTATCTTAGTGATTTATTTATGTATTACAATGAGAAAAATATATAGGAATAAAAAGTTTATTGCGATTTTCTGTGAGACATTTGAGCACGTTCATTTTATGCGGTTAATTTATCTTGAGATGATTTTTTGGAGTTTGTACCAGCTAAACTGGCTACGCATCTAGATATTGTAAATGATGAAAAGGATCTTGGTATCATAGTAACTGATAAACTATCATTCTCCAAGTGTACTGCCAGTGCTGCAGCTAAGGCGAACAGGGTGCTAGGACTGATTAAGCATACCTTTTCATATATAGACAAGGACTCGTTCCTTATACTATATAAGACTTATGTCTGTCCACACCTTGAGTACTGTGCACAGACCTGGTCATTGTAATTGGAGAGAGATAAAAAATCTTTTAGAAAAATTCCAGAGATGTGCAACTAAGTTAGAACCGGAATTAAAAAGTATGAATTATGAGGATAGGCTAAGAGTGGTAGGATCAACATCATTAGAAAATAGGAGCGATCTGGGAGACTTAATAGAAATGTTTAAGATTATGCATGGTTTAGAAGTAGTAAACCATGATGTATTTTTTACTAGAAGGGGGTACAAGGGACTGAGAGGACACACATATACGGTAGAAGCAAATAGAAGTAGATTGAATATCAGAATATTCTTTTTTAACAATAGAGTGGTAGTACTTTGGAATAGATTACCAGAATATGTAGTGCTATCAATAGATGTAAATGATTTAAGAAGAATTATGATGTTTATTACCCCACAGAAAAAGGTTTAAGGCCCTAGACATTGTGTAAATATGATTGTTATGATGTATGCTTGTATATACAAATCGTATCCTTTTTTTTCACACTAAAAGACAATGTTCATTGTAAAACTAAAACAGAAGATAAGCCCAGAAATTCTCTTGCAACCTCGACTCACTCCACTTACCTCCCCTCCCAGGACCCAGCTATTGTGAGCACTCTATCTCACCAAACTAGCTAAGCCTGACTGAGTTTGTCGTTGGTCATGAGAATTTCCTTTGCCAATTATTTCTCTTAGTTTCACCACAACAGAAAATATTTAACTGTCAGATATTCCTGAAAAAATCTGACTTCCCATCAGAGTATCTTTTCTGTTTTTATTCTGTTTAATTTCTACAAAAAAGCAAACCAAAAGAAAAATATTAGAAAACCAATAAACAAAATAATAAACTCTAAAGTAAATGAATATAAGACTAACAAAGAATGTGCCGAAGCAATAAACAATTATTCGGTAACACTATTTACAAAGGAAGAAGACGAATACCTCCTTATCTTAAACAAATCACTACTACACCTGTATGAAGAAGAACCACCAACTCAGCTATTTGAATTAACACAACTCAATTATCAAAACTTCAAAGAAATAACAATACAAAAATAGGTATGTAAAGAATTAAAAAATATAGACATTTATAAAGATCATGGGACCAAATAACATCCACCCTAAAATACTACAAATTGTAGCAGAAGAAATAAGTAACCCAATAACAATAATGTTCAACAAATCACTAACATAAGGAAAACTACCAAAGGATTGGATAGACACAATAGTTACATCAATACACATGAAAGAAGACAAAAAATTAGCATCTGACTACAGGCCAATATCTCTAACATCATAAATAGCAAAAATCTTAGAAAAGTTAATTAAAAAAAGAATTATGAAACACAGAGAAAAACACAATATAATAACAGACACACAACAGAATCTGTTTCATGAATCATGCCAAGAAAATCATGCGTAACAAACCTACTAACAATGCTGGAAGAGTGGATTAAGTTAGATGACGGGAGAACCGATAGAATTAATATAACTAGACTTTAGTAAAGCTTTCAATTCGGTACCACTTAGAAGACTACTCCATAAACTAAAGTGTTAAAACATTAGTGGAAATATACTAACATGGTTGGAAGACTTCTTAATAGGAAGAAAACAATGTGTTACTATAAACGGCACAAAATAAAACTGGAAAAAATAAAACAGAGGTGTACCAGAAGGATCAGTATTGGGACTTATACTTTTCATCCTCTACATAAATGACCTACCTGAAACAATCAAATCAAAATGTAACATATTTGCAGACAACACAACAATATGCAACACAACAAAAGACAAAGATAAGTTACAAAATTGGAGGAAGAAATAAAAAAAAATAGAAAATGGTCTGAAACATGGCAACAGCTTTTCAACGTGGACAAATGCAAAGTAATGCACATAGGGAAAAAGACAATAAAAAGAATTATTATATGAACAATAAAAAACTAAAAGAAAATGAAAAAGACCTAGGGATAACTATATCTTCTAATTTTCAAATACACAACGACATATCAAAAATAACTAAAAAAGCAGCTCAAATAACAGGTATAATAAGATTCAGATTCGACTACTTAGACACAAAAACCTTTAAGATATTATACACAACATATATCAGACCACACTTAGAACATGCAGTCCAAAAAATATATCACAGAACTAGAAAACATACAAAGAAGGTCCCAGAACATAAAAATCTCCCATACGAAGATAGACTTCAAAAATTAAAACTAACTACACTAGAAGAAAGAAGAATAAGGGGAGACGCAATACAAACATTCAAAATAATAAAAGGTATAGATAACATCCCAGCAAACAAAGTCTTTACAATGAACAAAGGAAACAACAAAATCTATAAAGAACACTGCAAAAAAATACTAGAAAAAACTTCTTCTCTCAAAGAATAACAAACAACTGGAACTCACTAGTACAATACGACCCAAATATACTAACAATGAAAACACTAAATAACTTTAAGAATAAATACGACACAAAAAAACAAAAAACTTTCAAAGTAAATAACTTTAACAGAGGTGAGATACAAGTACAATTATATGCATCATTTTTACTCACAAATTTTCATGTGATTATTCATTTCCCCATTTTTCCATTTTATTTGGAAAGTCCTACTGTCTCAGAAATATGACAGGCGGCTCTTAGAACTTGGCACCCTGGATGACTGCCCACGAGGCCAGTGCTGACCACAAGACAGGCTACCTCATCTATATGCTATTTGAATCCTGAGAGCGCAAGTCTGCGACTCACTTGAGGAGAATCTGGATAAGAATGGCATTGCATTGATTCAGTGATTCTCCTGGACACCAGGGATCCCCAATAACAGCACTTCCCCATTCCACTTAAATTAAAGTCTCAAAGGTAAAAAAAATCAGGACATTTTCTTATTTTTACCAAGGTGCCCTCAACATACTTTTTTTATCAGGTGTAGAAATGGATCAGACCCACATTATATTACGAGATCTTGTGTCACCATTTGCATCCAGTTGTGATGCAAATAATACCCTTAAGTACGTGTTCACACATACTTTACTTGACAGACCTTTCCCCAAACCCTCTCTCTCCAGAAGAAACAAAAATAATTTAATAGTTAATCACTGCTACCCACAACATTGGTTTAAATACTGTTGCTGGGTTTAATTTTTCATGTGTCCAGACATTTATATGTATCTATCTATGTATCCGGAC
>VCCN01006703.1:5723948-5737609 GCA_006491835.1 Architeuthis dux | reverse complement strand
TCAACAAGAGTGGAAAGGGAGATAACCAAAACATCAACACTCATGACCGTTTGGTGGTGCTCTAATGGATTAATCCATTGCAGCATCTTGAAGTCTTGTTGTGATTTGGAACTGATGCACCAAAAGTTCTGCAGTGGTGAATAGAAAGGAGCCTATCTTACTGCACTGATAATGCAATACCTCTTACTTCACAAACCTCCCGGCAGAAAATGATGCAATTAGGCACGAGGTCCTGCACCCCCCTTCCCTATTCTCACCGGACCTGTCTCCGACTGATTACCACTTTTTCCAGGCCTTAGATGTATATATATGCCAATAGGTGTACACCAATACAGACCTGGTCAAGAATGCCTTTCAGCAGTTTGTCGACTCCTGTGACCTCCGTTTTCATTGTGATGGAATACATTCACTGCTGGATCGTTGGCAACATTGTGTCGATTCTAATGGTGCTTACTTTGATTAATAAAGTTGTGTCTGAGCCGAGTTATGGCATTTGAAAATTTGTGGCTCAAAACAGCCATTTATTTTGTTCTAACCTGATACTTATTAACATATGTTTTTAATACTTTTGCTAGGTTTGTTTTTTTTAAAATTTATTTTTCAATGTAATTCTTTACAAAGTAAATATAATTTTTTTTTTAAATTGTTATCTTTTAATATACTCATTTTATTTTTCTGCTAAAGATTAACATTGCCACAAATGTTCAATTAATATTTTAATGATCATGCCTGAATAATAATTTGGCACAGATTTGCTACCGGTCCCTGATACATGCCAGTGCACAAAATTAGATAGTTTAAGTAACACTGTAGTAGATTCCTACTTATCAGAGTTTAGTGTAGGGACATAAATTTGGAAAAAGCTCATGTTTAAAACATAACTCTAACTCTAGATCCCACCATTACTTATTTAAGTAAAATTTCTCCTTTGTTAGCAATGACAGCTTCAGACCCTTTAGTAACAGGGAACTAGTAACAGTTTAAAAATACAGGTTGAACCTCACTAATCCTGCAAGCTTGGGACTAGACAGGTGCCAGAGTAGCAGATTTTCTGAACCAGTAAAGCTTAGGGTAAAAAATGGCAAAATAATGCATATACTGTACTGTATTACTGATGCTGATACAACTTACTTATTGGCATAGACCTAGCTCTGGCTTACTAGACTTCTTTATGATAAAGTGCTAGATCTGCAGCACAAGTTGATTGTACTGTGAGACAAATTGATTGTTAGAAGAAGCAAAGAAAAATAGGCCTTTTGTAGTACCTGTAAAACATTATATAAAAATTATGAACAAAAGCAATCACTTATTAATCAGTCCTACCAAAGGTTTAGGTTCACACATTCATATGTATCTATCTATCTATCAGTCTATGTATCCGGACTTCGCCCAGCCATAACTGTTCATACAAAGATTTTGACAGCCATAACTGTTCATACAAAAAGAATTTTCACACAGTCTCCCCACAATAAGTAGGGAAAATGTTTTTTTATTTTTTGAAAATTCCTCCCCTAAATAGGTTTTTAGAGGGAGATTTAAATTAACAATGTAAGCTTATGCTAAATTGGTCACTAGTTTGTGTGCCCACTTGTTTTTTGAAAATTCAGACATTTTTAGTGATCACAGCCCAACTTTTTAATTGATCGCCCCCCAACACAGCATATATGGGTGGCGGTGATTCATAATTTCCCATGGGATGCTAGTTTACTGTAAATCCAATCACATTAAACTGGGAATGGAAACTTCTTTAAAATAATTTCTGTCCTTTATTAAATAAGTACTGAAAAATGTATAAAATCCAATCATTAGTTGATTTTGGTAGATTTTTAAAATCTACCAAAAATATTCTAATGAAAATTATTACGATTATTTTTGGTTTACAAGTAAACAACCTTTCACACTATCACTTTTCCAAAAAATATCTCTGGTTATATAGAGTGTACACAATTTTTATATCAGAATGTTTTCCAATCTTTCTTCTCAATAAAGGCACAAAGATTTTTTCAATAGAATTAACTTTTATACAAGTTCTTTTTCCCCCCGGAGCATTGGCGGATAGCTTGCTAACCATTACACCACAATGAGGTTGTCACCAATAGGGAAAAGAAGACGTTATTAAAACAGTCACTCAATAGAAACCGTCACGTGACCCACATTTTTTGGCAATCAATTAAAAAATTTGAAAAAGCGATGATCAATGAATAAGTTACTTCTCTCACGTTTTGTTGGGCAATGATCACTAAAAAAGTCTGAATTTTCAAAAACACAAACTAAGGTGTCAATTTAGCACAAATTTAGATTGCAGATTGGTTCAATAAAAACCTATTGGCGAGGTTAAAAAAACGTTTTTTTCTAGACATAATAAGGAGTAAATGTTCAGATTTTCAGCCCTCTAGCTCCATTGGTGTGGCCTGTACGCATGATATATACATAGCCAGTCAACTAAACCAACTTAAAAACTGAAGACACATGTATCATGTATTTTGACAGTCATAACTGTTCATACAAAAAAAATTTTCACACTGTCTCCCCACAATAAGTAGGGAAAATGTTTTTTTATTTTTTGAAAATTCCTCCCCTAAATAGTTGTTTGTATAAAAGTTAATTCTATTGAAAAATGGTTGACAGTTTCAGTTTCTAATAGCACATATGTTTATTACCACTATATAAACGTGTCAGTACGACACATACATTCCTTGTGATAGTTCACGTGCAGGTCAGTGTGACGAGTTTGGAAGACTTCAATCTGAGGTCTGTCAGGCGTGGACAAGTTAGTGAGTTCATCAGAGGTCGGTTGGCAAGAGTTCTTTCGTAGGTCGGTCAGCACGGATGAGTGGGTAAAGACATCTATACAGAGTCTAGTGAGAAATACACTTGTAGAGACTTGTGGAGTTGTGAGATATCCCCAGCAGAACTAACTGATGTCTATAAATTTTGGCACCCTTTATATTAGGGCTAAGTGGATCCTAAACAAGGCTAGGTTAGTTGAAAACTGATTGGTTGGAATATATATATATACATCTTATAGAAGAAAGAAAGACGAACAGACAGTATCAGTAACAACTTGTTTCATGTTTATTAACAAACAGAATTCCAAGTTGTACTCACTTTTATTCAGTTTGAAAAATCATTAATAAACGTGAAGTAAGTTGTTACTGATACCGTCTGTTCAGCTTTCTTTCTTCTATAAGATGTATATTGCTCTACTTATTTAAAGCTTAATTTTTCTTTATACAGGTATTGAGCACTTTTTACAGATATCTTCATTACATATATCCAATTTAAGGATTTATATTCTGAAATATTTTACTTTAAAATATTACTTTGACTATCATTATCTATATATATATAGAGAGAGAGAGACAGACAGAGTGAGAAAGCTGCGTATTATAATCACAGATATTGTCCTGAATCGGTTATCAAAATTAGTCGGTCCCAAACACTATTTAAAATGAAGAATTATGTTAAGATATTTATATTAATCATATTAATTTTTTTTTTAACAATGCATTTAATAATATAACAATGAATGTAAATTTATAACAATGCACGTAATTTGTTCCAATTTTTATATCCCTTATTTATATTCTTAATTTTATCAGCTGGTTATTGTTATCTAAAAGAGCCTGTACCAAAGTGATAGCAATAAGTGGCTTTGTCTGTATTCACATTGAGTTCTGATTGCACTAGGATCCACTTATAGAACTCTTTTGAGGTCGTCACTTAATCTCGCCCCTATGAAGTAGAGGCTTCTGGTTCAGAATCAGCTAATTATAAAAAGCAACGAAATCTGGCAACGAAAAAAGATACATAGATCGATATTCTAGAAAAACTCTAGTGTCAACAGTGAAAATTACCGGTTCGGCAGTTACCATTTATTTAAACCTTGCTGTGTAACATGACACATCTTTGTTGTTGTACTGTGAAGTGGTGATGGGTTTTATCTTATTATTATCATCAAATGCAGAAGAAACATCAGTTTGATATGAGGATGGTTCGGCCCTTGCTTCTCATACTTCCCTACAAAGGCATCGTCGAATCAGTTTTCTGCTTCCAGGAGGATGAAGATCGTCTTCTCTACAAGAAGGTTTGATTTTGTTTTATCTTGAAACAGTTTTAAAGCATAATTATTTATTGAACAAACGGCAAGTAAGGTGGCGAGGTATTCTTCCCTTTTCACTCGGTTGCTTTTGTTGTGTCAGCGATACCAGACATACCATTTGGTCTAGAACCTTTTTATTTTTACGATTGTTTCATGCTATACTTGAAATAAGGAAAGGTCAAATCAAAAAAAAAATTCAATGCTAAATTTGCAGACAAGATTTTACGAAGAGTGAACAAAGGTTTAAAAATCAGTCAAAGACAGTCATTTCCCCAGCCAGTCCTGTGTGACAATAGAGCGATTGACTTATAAACCTATTCACAGGGACTTACACTCTGAATTGAAGCAGAAGACAATTGCAGCTGAAATCAGTGTTGCCAATTTCGATGGTTTTGTCATTTTTATTTTTCGAATTTGTGAGTTCAGTGTTGTTGATTTAGATGTTGTTTTTTTTTTAATTTTAAAATTTGGGAGTCCTGTGTTGCCAATTTTGATGTTTCTTTTTTAATTTTCCGACTTTGGAAGTCCAGCATTGCTGAATCAGATGCTTTTTTTCTTAAAAAAATTGAAGAAAAAAAACATCTAAATTGGCAATTGAAATACACAACAAATTGTATCATTTTTTATCTCTTAATTGTTTTTAGGTTTTTTTAGTGTGTTTTCAATGATGTTGGAACATTCTGAATCTATCAAAAGTTTTTTAAAAAGTTATATATGTAATAAAAACACAGTTATACTAGGTTTGTCTGGAATGTATCCAGCCATTTTGAATATCACGAGAACTGGTTGCACAGCCTTGATGTAACTTGGCAACCAATCAGAGGGGACCTTACTGCGCCATGAAGTTACTCATTCAGGAGTAAGACGCTATTGAGTGAGTTTGTATACTGTGTGACCAAGCCTGCCCATTCTTCACATCTCATGCAGGTTTGTTTTTTTAAAAATATCCCTGTGACTTTTGGCTTTTCCCAAAGATATTTCAGATCATGGACGAGATTAAGGAGAATGTGATGAGGCAGCTGATGGTGATTTCAAAAGAGGACTTTGCAGACTGTTTTGAAAATTGGAAATGACCCTGGGATAAGTGTGTGAGGTCCCAAAGAAAGTACTCTGATAGCATGATAAAAAACATCATGCTGAAGATAGTTGGGGGTGAGGATGCAGCCTTGTTTGACGCTGTTTATTACTGGGAAAGTATCTGACAGATCTGCGTCATTCGAAAAACCAAAACACTGGACATCATGGAACTGCCGGGTGATTGTCGTTAACCTGTTGTGGCACCAAAACTTCTCCATAATCCTCCATAAGACACCCCTGTTAACCGTATCAAAAGCCTTGGCCAGATCGACGAAGGCAGTGAAAAGCTCAGTATGTTGCTTCTGGCATTTTGCTTAGAGTTGGCATGCAGTAAAGATCATGTCCACAGTCCCCGACCAGCACAGAATCCTCAGTGACTCTCCGTAAGGAGACACCACCCAAGGTGAAGCAAGTAGCTTTTTAGCAGGCCATGTGCTAGAATCTTGCCAGCTCTGGACAGGAGGGAGATACCACTGTAATTGTTACAAGACTGGTGATTACTCATCTGCTTGTAGATGTGGACAATTCTTTCAAAGAGCAAGACATCAGGAAAGCCATCATGCAAATGTCATGTAGTAAGGCTCCGGCATCAGATGCCATCACCACAGTAATCATCTGGGAGGGAGGCCAGCTATGCTACGCAAGCTGATCCAGCTCTTCCAGTCAATGTAGAATGAGGGAAGGTTGCCACACTAATTCAGAGATGCCACTATTGTTCACATATTGCTTTTGAGTATCTCCATAAGAATTCCATTGATTACTGAATCAGTCTAATCAATTTTGTCTCAATACTTAATTGTATCCCAGACCTGGTCTTTAATAACTACTTTATTTGTTTTTTTAATTGGCTCATCTTTGATCGAACAAAACAAAGTTAAACCAAGTCTAAATAAATACATTCAAAATATGAAATTAAACATGCCCAGAAAAATAAGATTAATATGCCTCAGAATAAATTGAAAATTAAAGAAAAGGTTTTGCTAAAGTTTACTCTGTTGTAAGATCATTATGAATGATTGCTACTTCTTTGGAAAAGGCAAACATGTAAGTATGACTGCCAAAGGCAAAGCTGACGGCTATTTGAAAATGACTTCCCCCGCAAAGCTTTATAAATAGTAATTTTCTACTGACAAATCTCACTAAATGTCAAAGGAGGCCCGTCAAGAGAACAACCCCTAGTCCCCAAATACCCCCAAATACCCCCAAATCTGTAGCTACGCCTCTGATCATTGCCTCTTTTACAATAGATTAAGTATGTTCACAGGCTTTTGACAATAAAGCAACATGTGTTGATAAAAACTTGTAACATGTCGATTTTATCGTAATAATCTTTGTGTTATTAATAAGAAGAAAGATTGCAGAAATATCTTGTATAAAATTATTTGTGTAAACAATATAAACCCGGAGATATTTGCATTGAAAATCTGTTTCCACTGAGGGTATAATGTAAGAAATTGTATTAGAAAGTTTTAGCCCAAAACATACACAGATTTTTAAATTATACCAAAAATTAACTAATGTGCCAATTTTTATAAAGTTTTCTGTACTTATTCATGTGAATTAATTTTTTTATATAGAGGGTATTTTGTAAGAAAAACTTGTTTTTAAGTCACTCACCTTCTCCCCTTTTTAATTTTATGAAATCTCAAAAAATATCTTTTAGACTCAAAAAATATTTACATTTCTATAAAGTTAAGTCCCCAGAGACACTTCTGAAACATTGTTATTAGGTAATAACAGTGTTTTAATAATCGAGAAATGTAAAGTTCCTCCAAATTTAATGGACTTTTGTTTTTTTTAAAAATTTTTTTCACGTACGGTAGTATTTTAGTACTTATTGGGTGTGTTAAGATATAATTTCAATTATCTTCCTTAGATTTATCAATCAGTAACTACCAAAAATCTTATTGCATGTTGACATTTTTTGTCATCCATAGATAAGAGACGCATTTAAAACAAGTGCTTGCTTAACAGTAGTTATGGTATGGAGAGGGTGAGAACTGGGTTACTTGACCTATACTTGAACTATATTCACCAATAAATGACACACGCTGTAGACAAATGCATATTTCACTGAGTTTTCAGTAAAAAGAAAGAAATATTTTTCCAAAATCAAATCAGTTAATCATTAATTTAACTAATTTTCTTTGAATCAAATTTCTATGAGGTCAAGTCTATTTTTAAAAGATTTTTAAAAACCTACTTCAATTTTCCTGATGACGCACTATGACAAAGTCCCAGCCCTGACCAGACAGTCCCACACGACCAACACCTTCTATGCCCATGTCTGTGTTCAAAGATCCACAGAAAGGTTGTTGGCAAAGTTGGTTGAAATGTTGTCAAGCTGAGCTGGTCTGGTCGCAGAACAAGTTGGAATTGAAGGAAAAGATCAGATGTTGATTTTAAAATCAACAATAACAAAGGTTTATTTGCTTCACAGTACATAAAACTCTTATAAAAGGTTTTCTTCGCAATACAAATAAGGACTTGTGGTATTTCTTATAATTCAGAGTTCTTCACAGTACGGTCGTTTACAAGTTCTGATAATTCAAAGTGTTGAGAAAGACGAGCAACGTAGTGGCATAGCTGGACTCTGATTCGAGTTCACGGGTCTCAGGAACCCACGGCAGGTTCCCGCCCTCTTTGTTGAATTTGGCGGTTATTTATGGAATTTGGACACTTTGTGTCAACCAATGAAAATTGGCCACATCAAAGATGATAATCATCTGTTGACTAGGCATAAGGTATACGTAGCAGAAATTCCAGACATGAATCGTAGCAAAATCAAATGTTCTTACGTCACCATTGAAAGTTAACTGTTAATGACAAGTGAAGCCTCAGGTGACACCTAGAGTGTCTGTTCATCCTTTAAACCTCTTCGCCAGGCGTCTGTGATTGACAGGTACCATAAGCACCATCCGTTGTTTTCACTTTCTTCCAACATGACAAAATTTGCTGATTTAAAATCTAAACTGCTGTGATTTATTTTTAACTTATGATGCCAACATAAATTATATATGCTTCTAAAATCTGGGATACTTTATAATGTCATATACCTCCATTAGCCATTCGTGATATAGTCAGTGTGATCACATAAAACACTATGTCCTATATGTTCAAAAACTTCAATTTCTACAGTACCTGTAAAAACAAAGCTTTTATGCAAAAAAAAAAGTTCATCACCTCTTGTTTCTGTTCGTATTCTGAATTACAAAATGCATTATTATTTTTTTTTTCTACCTTTTATTCAATTTACTTTAACACTAGTTTTCTATGCAAAGTTCAACTTCTATAATATAGTTCATTTTTTTTTCTCTGGGTATTATCTTCTCCCATTTAATTTCAGAGCTCTGTCATACACAGTATTGTCGCATGAGCCTCAGTAATACCTGTCAATTTTCTTCTCTTTCTCTAATGCACACCCGTTGACAAATATCCTTGAGAATTTCCCTTTTTCATCCAATTAATTATTAATACTAATACATTCAGTGCTATCAAAATGGTATCTACTGACTAACCATTCCAAAATGGAATCACCAATTTCTACTATTTTTAGTTCACTTATTAATTTTTCAATCCTTCGACTAATTCTGATTATTCAGGCATTTCTTGAAAAACTACACTGAGCAAGTTTTACCCTAGGGGCTTCCCTAATCCATATATATCAATTATTTAATGCACACATGACCACAACATTAACTCGATAATAAACCCTATTGATAATCAAGGGCAACTTTCCCAACATCGCTTTAACTCTTTGCGATAAATTCCCAACATTGAATTCCTCGATAAATCCTCTTAATACTCCAGGGTAAATTTTCAAAAACCAATTCTTCCTATACACCTATAAATTTACCAATATACAATTGTTCCTATATGCCCCTAATATTCTTAGAGTAAACTGCCTCCCAGAGAATGCCTTCTAAAACACTTTGTATTCAATTTTCAATCAATTATTTCTTCTTAGCCCCATTTTCAATTACTGCATACTAGACTGTATCCAAAAATACTCTTCAACCTTTTATATTTCCAAATTAGGTAATTCTCCCAAAACACTTTCAACCACTTGATAATAAATTTACCACATATTTATTTCTTCATAGCAACATCTTCAATTACCACATATTAGAATTCTTTACACCTTAGCAACTTCCCAATTATTTACTTCTGCTAAACATCCTTCAAAAACGATATCTATTTATCTGTAACATCTTAAAACTCCTCTAAAATTTCTCTAAAATATCCATAGCACAATTTTCCTATTACTCGATTCTTAAAACCACTTTTTAATTATCAAAATAAACATTCTTAGATAATATGCCAAGTTACCCACGGTGGAATGATTCACAGACATTCAAGCTAAACCCTTATGGTGGACCCTTGCCATACACACCCACCCTCAAGCCTGTAGAAACAATCCATCTCCCATGCTTATCTCTCAAAATAAAATTCTAATTCCATTTTTTATTTCCACTTTTTTAAGTAACTTATAAGTTATCTTATCACTTGTTCCTCAATTGAACAATGACCCTGTCGGCTGGAGCCTAGAATACGCAAACTACATACCCTGCAGAGGGATAAGACCCCCCCAAACAGGGGCCACCTGTTTTTGCACCAAAGTCGCAAGACTCTAGTTAAGGAAAAGTAACCCTTCGCAAGACTCTACTTAAAAAAAACCACCAAACCTCTGACCAAAGTCGCAAGACACTAATTAAAAAAAGATAACTGTTCACCAAAGCCGCAAGACTCTATTTTTAAAAAAAATAACCTTTCACCAAAATCACAAGTTAAAAACGTCCCTGTCTGCTGGGGCATAGAATACGCTGACTGCATCCCCTGCAGAGGGATAAGACACCCCCACCCCAAACAGGCGCCACTTGGTTTTGCACCAAAGTTGCAAGACTGTATTTTTTTTTTAAATAACCGTTAACCAAAGTCGCAAGACTCTATTTTTAAAAAAAATAACCATTTATAAAGTCACAAGACTCTAATTAAAAAAAAATAAATGTTTACCAAAGTCGCAAGACACTATTTTGGAGATTTTAAACTGATTTCGGCATTAAATGACCCATCAAGGGTTGATATGTCGCTAAACAAATCAATCAATCAATCAATCAATCAATCCAACAATACATCAAATTATTTAATTGCCTAAAAAATAAATTCTTAATAATAATAACACCTTTACATAATTTCTTTATTTAAATCCAAGTTAGTGATGTCTATCTCTCAAAAAATATATACACTTTACTAAATTTTATAATATCCAACTTTTATCTTTACATTTCAAATAAATGTCATAATTCCCATTACTCATTTTATCTAAAGTACTTTTTCACTGCTGTCTACTATAACAAAAATATTTCATACAACTCTATGCTATCATCATCATCAGCCTTAATGTCTGTCATTCATTTCAAAACAACTTTTGTATAACATGTAACTTCGAGTTAGTGACCTGTCAAAATCTTTGCTGCTGAAATTTTAAAATTTACCCAGCCAGCAGAGTCTACGCTAACCGTTCAAAATAATTATAACATTTCTCAAATTTCCTTCTTTCCCCAATCTTGTTTTATTACTATCTTTACTTAGACAACCGTTTATCAATTCTAACATTTATAGAGACTTTTAATTTCAGTAATATATTTTTTATATGATTCAGTATATCACTTGCCAAATTACTTTTTCTATTTCTTCATAAGTTACTCACTTGTTTATAGAGATATTTAACCTTTCAAAATACATTTTCTTATTCTACACAAGTTATAATGAAACTATTAACATTCTGAAATATCTTCTCTTATTTAATAAAACATTTAGTCTTCTAATTATTTTTTATTTTTTTAATTTAAATTATTCAAGCATTCATAAAACTCAATCATGTCAGATTAGGTGTTTTTGATATCAGAAATGTAAACATGATCTTTAATGATCTGAAACCCACTGTGAGTATGCAAAAGTATTTTTTCTTTTTTCATGACTAAGTTTATTCTATTTTCTTGCAATTATCACCAAAATTAAACCTTTAAAGATGTTTAATTATTGCAATACACTTTAAAATAGCTTTTAAAAAAGCACGTGAACATAGCCACAATAAATAGAAGTTCTTTCTTTATAGAGTATCTTGATAATATTAAAGATACATTTTAATCTTTATTATTATTGGATGAAGTATTGTAACACACCACTTTTATTAAATTTGACTAATATTTACCTTCATCCTAATTTTAGTTGTTTTTTTCAGGCCACCGTTTCTATGGCAACGAATAACAGTGCAATCAAAAATAAAGAGTAAGCCTTCAGTGATAATCAAACTCACACCCTCATTCCCAGAGGAAGACTAGTTTACGCCTAGCTGTTTTTACCAATTGGCAACAAAGACTTATGGTTTAGCAGAAGCTGATTTACACTTATAAACTCACTCCCTACAACCGACTCTCTGTGCCATATTTATGTTGTTTTACATATGAGACTAAGGTCTCATGTTACATTTCATGAAATCCTATTGAAAATTTTGGAACACTTAGAGTTAATCTGTGCTGTATAGGAAATACATGCCGTATTTCCCAGTGTCAAGCACACACCGGCCTCAAGGACACACCCCAATTTTGACTGAATTTTGAAAAAAGAAGAAACATAAAATTAAGGTCAACACCTTAAGGTTACAATACTTCATCCAATAATAATAAAGATTAAAATGTATCTTTAATATTATCAAGATTCTTTTTCTAATTTTTTTCTTGGGAAATATTAACGTTACACTATAAAGAAAGAACTTCTATTTATTGTGGCTATGTTCACATGGTTTTTTAAAAGCTATTTTAAAGCATATTGCAATAATTAAACATCTTTAAATGTTTAATTTTGGTGATAATTGCAAGAAAATAGCATAAACTTAGTCGTGAAAAAAGAAAAAATACTTTTGCGTACTCACAGTGGGTTTCAGACCATTAAAGATCATGTTTACATTTCTGATATCAAAAACACCTAATCTACCTTGCCATAATGTTTTGTGGGTGGCTTAGTGATATGTAGATCCTCTTGACCACTTATAGTCTGCATTTTTTTCTTTTTCTCTTATAATACGAAAACACAGACAAAGTTTACACCTTGCCAAGTTTGGCTCGTCTCCCGTAGTGTACCAATACAGGAATTATTTTTGTGATTACTTAATTTTTTATTATTATTTATGATACTTTTGTTTATTTACTATTTTATACTAAGTATAATTTATACACTTTATTCAGAGGTCATATACTGGAGTTCAGATTACCGTCTACCATAGATTACTTTCCTCTGGGGTTAGGCTTGAGTCAAGCCCTCTACCCAATCCGCCGGGTTAGACTGTTTTCATTCCACTGGCTATGCACGGTGGCATCTTGTATTAGACTATCTTGTTTCATTGCCTCTTCTTAAAGACTTTGGAAGTTCTTGAAAACCTGGAATGTTTGTAAAATGGCTGAAACATTGTGAATATAGAAACAACCAAGATGAGGACAATAATACAAACAAATCAATGTATAATGATAATTCTTCATCTCAAAAATTCAGACAGAAATCGAAAGATAGCCAAGTTCAAATAAGCTTGTCTAGGGTTTAAATTGCCAATTCTGAATACAATAATATTGCCAGCATTTTTGTTATGTATGATGTGCCATCTTACCATTGCACATTAGGAAAGAATTGCATTTTCAAACTTATTTTCAATCCATTATTCATCATCTAAATTGGTTCTCTATTCACCAATGGCATAGCAATGGTTCTTCAGCACTCAGGGGCAAAGACTGCACCTGGGAGCAAAGACTGCACCTGGGGGCAAAGACTGCACCTGGGGCTAAGACTGCGCCTGGGGGCAGTAGTGTTATATCTTAGGGGAAGGCATAATTATTGATTAACATACATTATAGGCCAGAGGAAATTTTGCACCTGGAGGTGATTGCCCCTCTCGCTCCCCTCTTGCTACACCTCTGCTATTTACCACAAGTAAACAAGCTGACAGAAAAAATCGTACAGCCAAAATATCAAACCGTTTATGACTTTGTCTGGCCATAGTACCAAGTTTACCACAGTTCTAAACAAGACAATGCCAAATCACTTGAGAGTCTGCTACAATGTATTGTTTGGTCTTACTTTTTAGAATAGCTGCCATTTTTTATGCCAAAGTCCCAAGTGGTTACATATAACCACCGTTCAGAATTTATGATAAACTGTCAGGTAATTCAATCAACATCACTGTCAACAATTCCGTATAAGCTGGCATGTCTTCAAAACTGGTTTTACTTTTGTACTTTTTCATTCCTTTTGATATTTGCAAAAAACAATTTCTCTTACTGTCTGCATTTGCTTGTTTAGCTCTGGGGTTAGAGAAATAAATACTAGTAAAGATCATCCTGGAGAATTTGCTTTATATTTAATTATAGAGAACTATATATATATGCAAGTCTGGTTAAATACGACAGACAAGGAATACCTTTTCAACTTT
>VCCN01006703.1:5684635-5696890 GCA_006491835.1 Architeuthis dux | reverse complement strand
GTTATTAATAGCTAAAACTGTCTCCAAAAATGGCTAAAATCAGCTAAACTTTTCAATTTCCACCTAGCTTCATAGCTAAAAATGTTATATATACTCATTTAAAGCCAACTTATCAAATAAAATAACCATACATTAAGACTCCAGAACAAATTATTTATAAAAATTTACTTTTAAACTTACTAATTGTTCTTTTTTAAAAAGCCATACTCTTGGCTATTGTAGATTTTTATCGACTAAATTTGGAAAAAAATCAGCTGGATCTAACCAAAGAATGGCTAATTTGGCAACCCTGTTTTTTTTTTTAGATACGTCCACTGATCTCTATAAGACACTTTTCAATTGGTCAGTTTTATGTTAAATATCAATTTTCCCAGTCATATCATGTTGGATAGATATGAAACTTGGCCCATTCTTTCCTGCTACTACTACCACAACTAGTAATACTACTACTACTACTACTTTGTTTAGAATCTCTTCGAAATATAGACGTAAGGATAGTAGACGCATCATTGAACTCATGGATCTTGTTTTTTTTACATCACAGAGAACAAGGTTACTAATGTAATTGCATTTTTGCAGATTCAATATAAATAGAGATATAATTCATTATAATAACAATAATGAATTATATCTCTATTTATATTGAATAAATAGAGATATAATTCATTATAATAATAATAATATAATCTATTTGTATTGAATCTGCAAAAATGCAGTTATAGTTTTTGAGCCCTTGAGCAATGGTGCCTACCCAAGAAGCTACACTAATTTTCAAGTTGAAACTTTGGACATATCGCTTCTCAAGCTGCTAATAAGGTCAACAAAGAATTTGGAGTGAATACTACAAAAGTGCAAACTGTTCTGAAAATATGGATACTAATAATAAATAAATATGATACTAATAATAAACCTTGAGGGATGGTTCAAACCTGTTCTTAATGAAGTGCAGTGGTCAACAACCCACAAATTATGGTTCAAGCACTTCTGGAGACTTTAGAACTTCAACAGCAACCATTTCACATCATCTCAAGGCAATAGGAAAGGTTAAAAAGGAAAATGGGTTCCACATGAACTGAACAAAATGCTCTATAAAAGTACCAGACCAAACATCTCTTAGCGGATATGAAGTCTTGCAGCATCCTCCATATTCACCTGACATTTCTCCTACAGATTATCATCTTTTCAAGTATTTTGAACTTTATATCCATAATAAAAGTCTCAATAATAAAGAAGCCATAATTTATGCTTTTACTGAATTTGTGATCACTAAACCTAAAGAATTAAGAGGATCATTATGAAAAGGTTATTGCTTCAAATGGATCATATTTTGATTAAATATTTACTGTTTTTTGTTGTTTATATCATCCTTCATCTTACTATTCAGAAAACTACATTTTGTATGTAACATTTAACATTTATTTTAGTGTGAAAACAACCTAATATATATAAATATTTTCCATTATAATTAGTGAAGAGCAATTATAGGAGCTTTAGAACCTCATCTTGTGGCAGGCATCATGTTTCTTATTTAGGCACTTTTTATTCATTAGATTTTGAACAACAGATTAGGCTGGTAATGAAGTAATTGAACATGAAACAGTTCTGGTTAATCACTCAGTAGAAACTGTCATGTGACCAACATCTTTTGGCAGCATGCTGTGTTGGGGGTGATCAATTAAAAAGTTTCAGAAAACAAGCGTGAATGCTGCCAGCCACAAACTAAGGGACCAATTAGCATAAACTTACATATGGGAGGGCGTTTAAAAAAAGAAAGAATGTTTTTTTTCTAGAATTATAAGGCATGAATGTTTAAATTTTCAATCTTCTAGCTCCATTGGTGTGGCCTGTATGAGTGATACATACATAACCAGCCAGCCAGACTCTCTTGAAAACTGAAGAAACCTATGTTGACAGTTTTGGTGACAGTTTCTAATAGAATCAGTTTTATTAAATATCTGAAACGAATATGCAAAAAGAAGTTGCAATAATCAATGGGACGGAAACCATTACATGGAAAGCTTAATAGTCAGCAGTTAAGTAAATAGGAAAAAAATAAGGGACAAAAAGATATTTAATTTAAACAAAAGAAGAAAATACAATAGTCCTCTTCTGTGTCTGCCTTGGAAGTAAATCAGACAACATTTTAAAAAAGTGAATAAGGGAGACATGCAGTTAACAGTTAAATGTCCTGCTACAACATGTTATCAACAAGTTACCACCTTGACTACAGCTATTGTTTTAAAGCTAATTACAGTATTTCTTGTTCAAAGATAACCATTTATGGTAGTGTTTTCCAAGTTACTCTCTCATCATTTATTTCTTATTTTCTGTTGTCTTTTAAGGGGGGAAAAAATCGAAGCTTTTCAAATATAGGGTATAGTGTGGTAATAGCCATCTTGGTCCGCGGGAGGAAAATCCTGAACTTGGAGAAAAGGGAAGACTCAAAACTTGTTTATAAAAATATGAGGATATATTTTTATTTCATAAGATACATTGTGTCACGGCAGAGAATGAAGAGGGGGAGAGAGATAATGAGAGCCAACAGACTGTTCCCAACAGAGGAACTGGCTTTGTGTCTTACCCCAGCCTGCTTCCTGAGGGCGTCTCTCTAACTTTTATGGGGTTCGAACGCCTATGCTGATTTTCCAGCCCAACACTGATAGGTCAGAGTTCAGTCGATATCTTGTTTATGACTTTTGAACACCTGTTGTTTCTGTTTCTGTTTCTGGACACCTTGCAGTTTGGGGTTTTCGTCAATATCTTGTTTATAAGTTTCAACACCTATGGGGGTCAAATCTGTGACCCCCGCCCATAGCTGCCTAAATATCCAACAAAAGCAAAATGTTGAAGTTCGGTTTTTCTGGCTTTTAATTTGTTTTAATCTCAAACTTGTGTTAAAATATATCTACCATATAAGAGTGAATGTTCATGTATGAGTGCATGCATTTCTTCAAGCACAGATTACAATATGATAATTATAAAGACAATTATTAATTAATTAATAATTAATTGGGAACCCATATCAGCCTGGCATTGATGTTAGCTAAACGGGCGGCCTAGATCGTATATTAATGAATAAAGAAATAGCACTGTGTGGAGAACGAACCCACGTCCACCTTGGAAGCAACCTATACACGGTCCTGCTCTTTACCACTGAGCTAACAGCACCTTCATAGCAAAGGCAGCAGTCAGAAACATACATATTCGCTCGCTTCATTATTCTAACTGATCGTATCATTAGACACGTGATATGAAGTGGCCCTCTATGTCGACAGTATGAAATCAAGGACTGGATAAATTTTATATCTGACAGATTATGATAATTATAAAGACAATTATTAATTAATTAATAATTAATTGGGAACCTGTATCTTTATTCATTTAGATCTAGACGCCCATTTATCAATCGCTAACACAGATGCTGGGCTGATATGGATTCTCAATTAATTATTAATTAATTAATAATTGTCTTTATAATTATAATATTCTGCCAAATCTAAAAAAATTTTCACACTGATTACAATGAAAACTTTAGTATATTTGGGTTATCTTTCCTTGTTTACTCGTTTTTTTTTCTGTCTCCTTCATTCCCCTGTTTTAAGTAATTCAGTTTGATATATAATAATTCCCATTTCTTTCTTTGTTCGTCAGAGCCTGTCAGCGTGGACTGGTCACTTTCACCTTAATTAATTTGAGGTGGTGATGATAACTATTATCCTAAGAAAGAGGTATCAAATTAAACTGTCTACTAAAATACTATTTACATGAAATGCTCTTTGACATCAATACAAGACCTTTAGCCAGCCCAACTGATCTAGTTCAGTTGATGCCAAGAAATGTTCTAATTGCTTTTGTTCATTCAAATCCATTGCAACCATTAAAAAAACAGGTCTGGTTAGTCACTCAATAGAAACCATCACGTAACCAATGTCTTTTGGCAACCATATTGGGGGTGATCAATTAAAACAAAATCAATGAATAAATTACTTGTTTCACATTTTGTTTGGCTGTGATCATAAAAAAGTTTGAATTTTCAAAAAACAAGCATGAATGCAGCAGAACACAAACTAAGGGAACAATTTAGCATGAACTTACATTGTAAATTGAATGCCTCACTGAAAACCTATTTTGGGGGGTATTTAAAAAAAAACAAAAAATCCGTTTTATATAGACATAGGAGTAAATGTTTAAATTTTCAGCCCTCTGGCTCCATTGGTTCGGCCTGTATATGTGATACATACATACATAACCAGCCAGCCAGACCAACTTAAAAACTGAAGAAACCTATGTTTTGGTTAGTGGACCAACCTACTAAAATATCATTCACATGAAATTGAACTTAATATTGATGTCAAAACCTGGAATTGAACCAGGGGATCTTGAGTCTAATGTTCTCTCAACTGAGCTATTTTGGCTTATGAGTCATCGTCTGTCTATTACTATAACCATTCTAATAATTGTTTTTTTCAAAACATCGATAATGTGCTGACTGTACACAAATTTTACTTGAAATCAATACACATATACAATGTTTCCTTGCACCTATACAAAAGTTTGGACTCATATAGTGAATAGTTATTTTATATTTTTGTGCTTTGCAAACTAAAATGTCCTTTCACTTTCTGAATTTAGTTTGGACAATAAAACCCCTTCTTTGTGTTCTTGATGTTGTTTTTACATTTTTTTTTTGTTTTTTTAAAATTCCCCAACCCCACCAAAATGTGTTTTTAGTGGGGGGTTCAATTTACAATGTAAGTTGATGTTAAATTGGCCCCTTAGTTTGTGCCCTGCAGCATTAACACTTGTTTTTCTTTATACTTTTTTAGTGATCACCCCCAGCATGATGTTGGTCACATGACGGTTTCTATTGTAAAGTGTACATACAAGTTAGCCAATAAACTAGTAGTCCAGTAGAATTAGGAAGAGATCTTGAACAAATGCGCATAAAGATGAAAAGTGGTTTATAGGAAATGGTATAAAAGAACATATCTGTCCTGTCCTCCAATATCCGAGAATAGGTTTTTGAGAAAAACGACCAAACGTGATTAGCCTAATAGTGGAGTATGCAGGAGAGATATGCGTGTCTAAGAGAAGATACAAACCCTAAATCTGGGGGCGTAACAGGAGTTCTCATTGAATTTCAATGAAATTATGTAGAAGGATGGACAATAGGCTCAAGAAGAACTGATTAAATTTTGAGGCAGATTTGTGCACGATTACCTCCCCTAGGTCGTAGTTATATGTCCACACCACATAATATAGCCAAAGTTTCATGTCTTTCCACACAATATCTCCAGAAGTTCTCAATGGATTTCAAAAGGCTACAAAAGAAGTCACAAAATTTTTGGATTGATCCATGCACAATTATCTCTCCTATGTCCTAGCTGACTGTTGGCAAACATAAAATATCTCCAAAAGTTATGTCTGTCCACGCGGTATGTCCAACAGTTCTCAATGGATTTCATTAAAATTTTGAAGAAGGGTGTGCTACGGAAGAACTGATTAAATTTTGGGGTGGATCCAGGAATTTCATTTTTTATTGTGAGATATTTTTCCGTTCTTTTTCCATACATTCATGTATATGCTCATGTCTGTCCACCTGATATCTCCAAAAGTTCATAATGGATTTTAATGTAATTTTGTAGAGGGGTGGATAATAATAATCTATGAAAGAAGTGATTACATTTTTGGATGGATTCATGCAAAATTATCCACCCTACGTCGTATTTATATGTCCATACAAGATAATATCGCCAGAATTTCATATCAGTCCACACAATATCTCCAAAAGTTCTCAGATCAATGCACAATTACTTCCCCTGACAATGGCATTGGCAGGGATATGCCCTCTGATTGCTTTCTAGTTTCTATTGTAATTTAAAACTTCGAACTATGACAAAAGAAGATGAATTTTCTCAAAAACCTATTCTCGGATTTTGGAGGACTTTTGATATGTTTTAGTTAGACCTATACCTTATCTATATACCAAGTTTCATATTTATGCAAATTTGTTCACGGTCCATGTATAAATTCTGACTAATTATACTGGATTATAATTACTGAACACTGAAAACCGCTTTCCTCCTCATTTTCAATGCATTATTATAGTAAAATCATTAGCAATGCATTTACATATATCAATACATATAAAAGCCAAATATGCAAATGAGTATGTTTGTTCAGTTCTCTGTTGTATGTTTGGTTGTCTTCTAGCTGAGATCCTACAATTCATAATGGACTGGTCCAAACGAGATAGATTGTACAACAAAGCTTTTCAAATGCAAAAACTATAGAAATGGTGCAGCTCTGATTATTTAAAAGCAAAATAATCTTGTTTTTTAAATTCTTCTTTCTGCAGGGTATCCAAAAGATATCAGCTTTTTGCAGTTGGATTTACATTTGTTCCCAGAAAATATATATGTTGCCAAGTATTGTTTGTTATTTATAGCTAAAGACAGTTTGTCTTGAAAAATAAATAACAAACAATACTTGGCAACACTGGTTCTTATCAATTTAGAACTGCGCAAGCAGGGGTCTACTGCACATTAAAATAAACCCTGCTAGTTGAGGATTTTCATGTTAATGAAGATTTATTACAGCATTTGCAAACAGTTGATTGCTTTCTTCACTAAATACAGATATCACCCGCTTTTTGAAAGTTCGCTTTACGCCACTTTTTTACTTTTCTAAAAAAGGTCGAAAAGGGAAAACAGCATTCAGCAATGAGACATCGTAAAAGCAGTGCACACTCTATTTCTCTATTTCATATATCCCACCGTCCCAACCTCTAACAACTCAGCCTAATATATCATTATCATCATGTTTGGAGTCTGGGAACGCTCAGAAATCTTTCCCATATAAATTAATGGCTTACAAAAGGTTTTTATAAAAACACTCTATTTTCAGTGAGTAAACCTGTACCAAATAAGAATTCACTGGGTTTTTTTTCCAAGTCCAGGTCGGAGGCTGGAGTTGACTTTGTTTTCCTACCATAACAACAACAACAACAACAACAACCCTCACCTAATTTAGGGGAGTAAACACTTCACTGTTTGTCTGTCCCAAACACGTTAAACCAAACATATATATAAAATTAACATTTCCCTACTGTGATTTGAAATCACGACCAAGTGATCAGTAGTCTGCTCTCTTACCGATTGAGCTAAACTGACAAATCTTACATATCTACAAATTTATTTATTATATATACATTACAAAAGTTGCAGTAATCATTTTCAGTCGGAATAGAAATAGGAGTGGAGTTTGACCCTGCAGCAGCCAGGCGTGTTAATAATAACTTTGAGTTTATCAGTCTGCAAAAGGAAATTCATCTTTGCTTGATGCTTATTAGACAATTTCTAAATTTAGATTTTAGCATTCTGCTCATGCTATGAGTGAGTATGAAAATACCCAAGCTTGAAATGTCTCTTATGGTATGAACACAACAAAATGATTTGTTAACTCTTTGACATTTGATTCTGACTCGTAAACATGTTGACAATGATCTTGTATGCACGTTTCTTACAACTGTTTACCAGTCAGAATTCATGGTCTCTTCTTACCCCGTTTCAAATAACACATGCTACAGCATTGTTGTCAAAATGTATTATCTATGCTTTGTGATTTTATCTATCTCTCTGCACTATTTATTCCATTTTATTCTATTCCTTCCGTACTTTGTGTGTACTCCTATAAATAGGTGGTGACAAACTCTATTCCCACTCCACTTCCGACTGAAGATGATCACTGCAACTTTTGTATTGTATATATAATAAATAAATTTGTAAATATATAAATATATGTAAATATGTAAGAGAGTCGCCTTTTAATTACATGGTCGTGATTTCAAATAACGGTAGGGAAATGTTAATTTTATATATAGGTTTGGTTTAAGGTGACGTGATAGACAAACAGTGAAGAGTTTACCTCCTTGAATTTGGTGAGGATTGTTCTTGTTGTCAATTTATTTTCAGGGTATTTTCATACTCAAATACTCATAGCATGAGCAGAATGCTAATCCTTAAATTCAGAAATTGTCTAATAAGCATCAAGCAAATATGAATTTATTATGACAGTTTGATAAACGCAAAATTATTATCAACAAGCCTGGCTGCTGCAGGATCAAACTCCTCTCCTACTTCTATTCCGACTGAAATAATTACTGCAATTTTTGTATTGTATATATAATCAATAAATTTGTAAATATGTAAGACATGTCAGTTTAGTTCAGTTGCTGCTTTTTTAATCACTTGTGATTTCAAATAACGGTAGGGAAATGTTAATTTTATATATAGGTTTGGTTTAACAGTGAAGAGTTGTTCTTCTTGTTGTTCTTGTTACAGGGGGAAAACAAAGTCAACACCAATTTGGACTTGAAGTCACTTTTATTGATAATGTTCTGAAGATGATGTAAATAAACAGAAATATTAATGAAATCACACATGAATTTTGTTTATGTGGCTATTCATGAACTACGCATCTTTTTTCTGGGAATTACCTTCATCTATTGGGAGGTGCGGGTGGCCTAACAGTTAACAGTACAGAGAATGGAATCAGCGAACTGAGTTCAAACTCCAGCTAAGACAGTTTGCATTCACTTCACATTTACTTTTCTGCTGTGTTCAAATTTCTTCTGATAAAGCCGCTCACAGCAGTGAAATGCATAAAGGCTTGTCTTCATGATGATAAATATGTTTGAGACGTAACATGCTTTTCATAATCTTTCATTTTCACATTGTCAAATTACATCTACCATTTACTTCACAGTAACAAAATTGTTTTTGTCTTAACAAGCATAGTTAAGCCGTGTTCAGTTTGATCAGTGAAAAACATGTGAATTGAGCTTCATCTATTATATCTCAAAATTGTTTTTGTCTTAACAAGCAAAGTTAAGCCGTGTTCAGTTTGGTCAATGATTAACATGTAATATTTTATAATTCCAGGTATTCTTAAACACTCCTATTAAACAAGAGCAAAGTATACTTTCCTTTTGCAATCAATATATAAAAAATCTGATATTTAGGGAAATAATTTTGAAAACCACTTCGCACAAAAAATGACCTCGGACATCTCCTGTGTTTAATTCATCTTCTGCATATATTTACAGAAGCAGTCACTGCCAAAAGCACAGGATTAAAATATCCCTTATTCTAAATAGATAAGAATGGGATATTTTTTTCTAATACAAAGTCACCTCTCTTCCCCTAACCCTAACCCCAGTTTACTGACTTGGCTTTTATTTTTGCCCTTCTCTGCCAAAATACTCATTAGACAGTGTCTGCTATGAAGTGAAAACAAAAGCACCTGCCAAATTAAAGATAATTAAACTTGTCAAAAGTAAATCACCAACAGACATTACTTATTTGCATCAGTGTTTTTATAGGGAAGGAAGGCCTACAGGGAAATGTTTTCTAATGTTAATCCGTCTATTCTTAAAGGAGGCTACACTCTGCCGGAGTATTGGAGCAGAAAAACAGTTATTTTGCAGAAAGGCTGGAGAGCTCACTGACCAAAACATTGTCATCAAAACAACAAAGATGAAGATTGTAGTCCAAATAATTCATCAAATAACAGGTCTGGTTAGTCACAATAGAAACCATCATGTGACCAATATCTTTTGGCAGGATGCCGTGTTGGGGGGGTGATTAAATAATTGGGAAAAGGGGTGATCAATGAACAAGTTACTTCTCTTGCCTTTTGTCTGGCAGTGATCATTAAAAAAGTCTGAATTTTCAAAAAAACAAGTGGACTCAAACAGGATCAATGTAGCATAAACCTACATTGTAAATAGAAACCCCACTAAAAACGGGGGGGGTATTTGCATTAAATTTCTCTCTATTTTTGGGTGGTTGTTTTGGTAGATGTTTCAAAATTTCTTTCCAAAAGCATATTTCTAAAGAATTTAGAAACATTTCCATTAGCCTAGGGTTATGTCCCTTTATACCATTTTCTATTGGGAGTTAAATTCCTCATACAAACATGTCTCATACCTAATTCTGCTGATAGGCATCGTGCCATATAGACTTCTTGAGGTTTCTAACCTAATCAACAATTTCTCATTACCAATGACAGGTGTAGCTAAGCCTCCGACCCACTATCCTAACCCTAAGCTCTATTCACACCTTTGTCTGCCAACTGATCGACAATTATAGTTCAAAAGAACTGACTAACCGAATAATCTGTGCATCCACCTCTCTATCCATAAACCAGATGGTCACAAATAATATTAATAGTAATTATAACTAGTGATACACACTGGTAAATGATCAATGACAGAGCTCTAAAACTGAGAAAAGATATACTGCCTTCAAGATGCTGGCTATCTTTCCATTTATAGTTAAGTGTATATATCAACATAAAATGTCCTCAATATTTTACCTGAATCTGAAAATAGTAAAAGAAAAAATATTCATTTTTCCCCCAATGATTAGTGATCAACCTCCAAGAATTTTAGACTAAGAAGAAATCATCATTACTTCACCTAATTCTTATTTCCTCTAGCATCTAAAAGAACACAAAAGTTCAAATGTGACATTGATTCCACGTCTGAAATACGGCCAGAAAATAGAATAATTATGTATAAAAGATACATCATTGTGTGCCAGGAACTGTTTTACAAACTTTCCAGTGGAAAAAATGATTATTTATTTATTTATTTCAAATACACATACCTATTCTAATATATTCAGTAATGTAGCTTGATCACAGAAAGTCATAGTGGTGTGTTCAAAAGGATCTGTCAGTGTTACACGTAGTTGAATGAAGGCGAAGCACATAACCCAGTTATGTGACTTAAAAGTAAAGATTATGTGGCTTTGACCATGATAATATATATAAAGCAATCAGCTAACCACAGTGGTTAGTCATAAGACAAAGTAATTTAGACTCAGAGGAAAAGGAGTGAAAATGTTCCCGCTTCCTTTCCTTGTGGTCAGAGGTGGGCAGACAAAATGGGTTTCTTGTTTGACTGGATAAGAAACTTGATCTCTTGTTCAAACTCTCATTCTCTTTCCATTCTACATCCAAATAAAGAGAGAACTCTCAACTACAATGATATAAATCTGCGTTGTAATTAGTCGATACCCTAACCACTAGACTAGGACGATCACTTTGTATTTTATTACACTATGCTCATATAACTCAGTCAACAGATTAAGCATAGATATCAATAGCATACAGAAGCCATTGATTAAAAAGAAAAAACAAATGGTATATTTAAGTTTCCAAAAACAACTAAAAAAATGGGAGTGCTGGAGAAATTCACCTAGTTCACTGGAAAGTCACGCGTTCAACATGTGATTCTGGGGAGGACAGTTCCAAGAGCTAGAAGGCAGAAGCACATGATGTAATGTGAGCAATATTCTTGGACATTACCTCCGTTTTTTTAACATCGGCAGATCAATGTTAAAAACGGATGACAAATAAAATAAATAAATAAAAACTGTATTTCCATACAAACATTTAACGTTTCACACACTCGCCCACTCGATGGTAAAAACAATATATCTATCTATATACCTCACTCAAGAATTAATACCACAATCCATAAACATTGGACAGCGTACTTGAAGTTTTCTCATAAAATGCTCAACACTTAGCTTCACGTTTAAATCTGTAGCATTTTAAGCCCAAGAGTTACAAATTGTAAATATACACCGTTACGATATATATATGTGTATACCTCCATCAAGGATTAATTCCACAATCCATAGATTTTTTATTGTGTACTCAAACTTTTCTCGTAAAATGCTGAATACCTAGCTTCACGTTTTCAACTGTAACTTTCCATGCCCAAGAGATACATATTAACAATAGACACTGTTTGGAAGCTGGGGTAATTCTCTTTCTAACGATATGTATATGTGCATAGCTTCATTGAGAATTAATTCCACAATCCATAGACTTTGTACTGCGTACTTGAAGTTTTCTCGTAAAATGCTGAATACTTAGCTTCACTTTTTCGGCTATAAGTTTTTAAGCCCAACAAATACAAATTTACAAATTACACTATTTGATAGCTGAGGGAATTCTCTTTCTAGAGAAGTATATATATGTATATACCTCCATCAGAAATTAATTCCACAATCCATAGATTTGATCTGTGTACTCAAATTTTTCTCGTAGAATGCTGAATACCAAGCTTCACGTTTTCGGCTGTAACTTTTCAGAACCAACAGATACAAATTGAGAAGCTGATAGGATTCTCATTCTAATGATATATATACTTCCATCAAAAATTAATTCCACAATCCATAG
>VCCN01006703.1:5658763-5673896 GCA_006491835.1 Architeuthis dux | reverse complement strand
AAGAGTTGAAAACGATTTTAGTTTCATGGATCTAGTTTTCTATGCTTGAATTTCAGAAAAATAAATACATACAAGGAATAAACAACTCAAGGTAATTGAATAGGCAATAAAAAAAAATCATGAACTATCTACTTATGATGAACAGTGTGACCTTTTCTGTTTTCTCTGTTTGTAACAATGAACTCTTCCACCTAAAGGTAACAATTTTGCTGATAAAAATATCTCCTACCAACCGCATGAAACATTGCACTCTTCCACTTGAATGAGTTCAGTAGTTTCTTTTCTAAGAAGAAATCATCTCATAGAAATTCAAATATATCTGTGAATTCTTTTTTACTAAGCTTAGCTTAGTCTAGTACAGGGCTATAATAAAGGAACACATAGTGAATATTGAGTTAATTCAGCTTAGTCTGGCACAAGGTCAGAATAGTGAGGTATGCAGTAAGGATCAAACTCATTACTCATTAAATCTTCTAAATATGTATGTGTGTGTGTATTTACTAAGCTTAGCTTAGCCTAGTACATGGCCATAATAATGGGGCACATAGTGTATATTGGGTTAATTAAACTCAATCTGGCACAGGATAGTGATTAATAATCATAATCAAACTCACTACATAAGCAATGTGTGTGCATGTTTACTAATATTAGCTTAGTCTAGTGCAGGGCTATAATAATGGGTTACCTATACTACACAAGATTGAACTCATTAAATGAGCAAATCTCCAGTTTGGCAAAACAAGCTAACTAACCACCACTTTACTGTAAGAACATAGATATTTACTGAGCATATCTTAGTTCGATACAGGTCTAAATTAATGGGGCATTTAGGAAGAAGTACACTGGAAAATGTTCTGCACGACTAACTTACTAACCATAGCACTACGGTAGGAACTCTGTGTGTGTGTGTGTGATATATTCAAATGTTCCTGTCATACAACCTCTTGGTAATGGCCAGACAGTATTTTTATTCTCTACTTTGAATTGATTTCTAAAGTATAAAAAAAATCCAATATGAATATATAACCTATGTGGACATTGTAAAGAACAATCTTTTTCTGTTCACTCCTCCCTCTACTTTTCTTCATCTCTCTTTTCTTCTCCCTCATCTTTTTCTTGTTTTCTCCTCCCTATACTTTTCTTCATCTCTCTCTTTTCTTGTCTCTCATCTTTTTCTTGTTTTCACCTCTCTTTACTTTTCTCCATCTCTCTCTTTTCTCCTCTCTCATCTTTTTCTTTTCTTCATCCTCATCTTTTTACTTTTCTTCATCTCTCTCTTTTTTTCCCTCTCATCTTTTTCTTGTCTTCTCCTCTCTTTACTTTTCTTCATGCTTTCTCTTTTCTTCTCCCTCATCTTTTTCTTATCTTCTCCTCTCTTTACTTTTCTTCGTCTCTCTATTTTCTCCTCTCTCATCTTTTTCTTTTCTTCATCTCTTTTTTCTTCTCTCCATCCTTTTCTTGTTTTCTACTCTCTCTACTTTTCTTCATACTTTCTCTTTTCTTCTCCCTCATCTTTTTCTTGTCTTCTTCTCACTTTACTTTTCTTCATCTCTCTTTTCTTCTCCCTCATCTTTTTCTTGTTTTCTCCTCTCTTTACTTTTCTTCATCTCTCTATTTTCTTCTCCCTCATCTTTTTCTTGTCTTCCTATACATTTCTTCACCTCTCTTTTTCTCTTCCTCATTTTTCTCTTGTCTTTTCTCTTCTCTTTTCTAAATCTGTTTCTTTCTGTCTACTGTTCTTTTGTAATTGGCCTTTTGTGACTGGATACCCTGTGTGTGGTACATTCATTGAATAAGAACTCATACAAACGTGCATACCTACCAATTTATTTATCAATCTATTTATTTGTATACCTTGCTCCTCCTCCTCTTTCTCTCTGTCCATCTATCTATATATATTTGCATATATATAGGTATACCTTGATTAGTGCAGTTAAGTTGTTCCATACTGTTCAAAACCGCACTGTTCAAAGCCGCACTGTTCAAGGTCTTATTATAATTTAATGTGTTTGTTTTTTTCAGCTTATACTTAGTTACATATTTGTACAGCAATATCTTCCCTGTACTACATCAAAACCGCATTATTCAAGGTATTCCTGCATCTATCCTGTAATGGGTTTATTAATCACAGCTACCCAAACTGGGTTTATTAATCACTGCTACCCAAAATGGATTTAGGTTATTCATGTGTTCACACATTCATGACTATGTAGCTATCTATCTGTGTATCTGGACTTTGCCCAGCCATAACTGTTCATAGTAGAAACTTGAAATTCTGCACACAGACTCACCTCCATGAGTAGAGAAAATATTTTTTTTGTTTTTTTGAAAATACCCTGCTTGTACCCGCTTGTTTTTTGAAAATTCAGACATTTTTTAGTGATCACAGCTCAACTTTTTAAGCAATCACCCCCAACACAGTATATATGGGTGGCGGTGATTCATAATTTCCCTTGGAATGCTAGTTCATGTATATATTTTATGTATTAATATGTGTGTATCTGCCTGTCTATATGCATATGTGAGTCCAAGAGGAGCAAATGTATATCATGTGAGGATAAATCCTTGCAAATCTCTGAAAGACTTGGAAACTGTCCTAAAAATAATATTGATAAAGCTGCTACTGATTATTACAAATCTGATGGCATTTATGATGTTGATCCTTATAAATCAAACAGCTCTGGTTAGTTACTCAATAGAAACCGTCACATGACCAACATCTTTTGGCAGCATGCCGTGTTCGGTGTGATCAATTAAAAAATTGGAAAAAGGGATGATTAATGAATAAGTTACTTCCTTCGCCTTTTGTTGATCAGTGATCACTAAAAAAGTCAAAATTTAAAAAAAACAAGCATGAATGTTGCCAGACACAAACTAAGGGACCAATTTAGCATAAACTTACATTGCAAATTGAACACCCCCACTAAAACCTATTTTTTTTTTTGGGGGGGGGGGTCCAAAAAACATAACATAGACATACTATGGAGTAAATTTTCAGCCCTCTAGCTCATAGACAGCTAGCTAGACCATAGCCAGCCAGACTTAAAACTGAAGAAACCTATGTTGACAGTTTTGGTTGACAGTTTCTAATAGGTTTAGTAACGGAGGTGATGTGATGATAGGGGTGATGTTAATGATAAATAAGGTTGATAATGTGATATTGGAGGTGCAGTGTTGGCCTAACAGTTGAAGTCACGGAAAATGTAAACCAAGTTCAAATTTCATCTGAGGTAGTTTGTATTTACTTTACACTAATGCCCTAGAGAAAGGCGTGAATCAACCTTTCCCATTAGGTTAGGTCAGGGATTACTCCCCGCTGCTGGTACCATATAACTCACTAGAACCTGATGCATGGGCACAAGCCATTGTTAGTGAGTTTAATCATCACGATTGTACACATAAATGTGTAAGCACACGCACGCACACGCACACACACACACAGAGATCAACCATAGGAAGTTCTTAAATTCCTTTGAATTGCCTCTATTCACTTGTTAACAATCTTTGAATTGTCTCTATTCACTAGTTAACAATCTTTGAATTGTCTCTGTGCACTTGTTAACAATCTTTGAATTGTCTCTATGCACTTGTTAACAATCATTGAATTGTCTCTGTTCACTTGTTAACAATCTTTGAATTGTCTCTATTCATTTGTTAACAATCTTTGAATTGTCTCTGTTCACTTGTTAACAATCTTGACTGTTTACCAAAGAAGATTTCTATAGGAATGTATTAATTTATGGCAATTAACCCTTTATAGGGCACCCCTAAACATATTTTCGATATCAAAACAACTTTTTTGTATGTTAAACTAGATCTAATTACAAGATATTATCAGTTGCAAGTTTTCTGAAATTTCTTTTGTTTATGGGGTCAAAACCCCCTCTGATGAAGTGATCATATATGGTGCCTCGCTCAAAAAGTGACCAAAAATGGAAAATATAAAAAAATTAAAAACTGAAGTAGAAAGTTAAATAAAACATAGAATTAAAGAATAACATTCAATATAATGAATAGATGCAAAAAAATTGATATTGACAAAAAGATAACACCTCCAGGTTGATTTTAAAATTTTATTGTGCAGGCCAAAAACAGGCTAATTTAATGGGGTGTGGTATGCCTCAAAACAGTTTCTGTTTTTGTTCAAGCACAAGTGTACTTTGCAAAGCTTGCAGACCACATTGGTACAGATTATGTTGTCTTTGTGGCTACAATATTTGCATGTGGCTGACAGGTCCTCAGGTGATCATATATAGTCAGTTGCCCCATAAAGGGTTAAAGCATTTTTTTGTTCTGTTAGGACATTTAAAATCAGATCCAACTGCTTACATATCATTTAAAGCATGTATGATTTTAAGAATGATTTGAAAAATGATTTTTCATTGCCAATAAACTGGTCTTATCAGATAAGTTTCCTGATTATTTTTGTTTGTGTGCATGTGTTCACTGCAAGATTTTTATTGTTTTCACTGGCATTAGGACAACCACAGATACCCTTTTGCCAACTTAATGACCAAGTGAAAATCATATGACTAAATGTTCATACACATATATGTGCCCATGTGACTGTATATATGTGTGTGTGTGCACATGCATATATTTATATGCACATGTGTGATCTAGTAGCAAATCAGCGAAGTTCTTTATCACAAGTCTACCAAGAAGAAAAGCAAACCACTTCCTTTATCAGTATTTTACTTGTAAAACTTATACTAATATTTGAGCCCTTTGTTTGATTGTTCATGCCTCTTCTCCACTAAAACTACAAGGCCCATTGACCTAATATTTAGCATGGAGAATCAATAAAAATCGACTTCTCACATAGGCTAATCTTGGAGGTCATTCAAGGTCACCAGAAGTCATTCTCTAGCCAATCTTCGGTTCTAAACATCAGAAACAGGTAATTTTGATACCAGGATTTTCGTCATTCATTTTTCTCACGAATGGCATGCATATTTCTTACAATAAAATAAATTCTTAAACAAGTTTTGGTGTTTTTTGGTCATATATCACTTTTTGGCAATGAAACAGTTGATAAGTCCATGGATATCTTCTTCTCTTTTATCAATGACAAGCATTCTACCTAAATCAGTTCATAGTGAGAAGTTTCCCTCTACCCCCTCTCTTTTCTCATTGACAAAAATTCAATGTAATTCAGTTCATAGTGAAGGGAAGGTGGTGCAGAGGTGAAGCATATGGACACATAACTCTGTGCTAAATCAGGTCATTTTCCAAGATAAACTTCAAAGTAATTATTCTATTATTTTTTTAGTGGGGGTGAATTATTGTAAACCATTATTATTAATTTTTGAATACTATTTAGCTTCATCTTAATTTTTTGTTGATTTCTTTGATCATTATTTCAGTATGGCCATCAATCTACGACAGTCAGTAAACAGCGCATATTGGAAGTACAGATTTACATCTCTGTATAAATAATAGTTTTTCTATTTGTTGTGTTAAGTAAGAAGAAATAAGAAACATATTTTTCACTGTGTTGTCTCATTTGAAGTTATGTTTTCTGCGGGCAACGCCGGGTATCCCTGCTAGTATATGATAAAAGAGAAGTCCAAATTTCTGATTGCATTTTCCTAACATCCTTTCTTTCTGCTCAATAATTAAAAGGCTTCAGATATTAAAAGAAGGAAAAGTGTGTTCACCCAGACATAGAAATTATTTCAAAAATGTATTGCATTCACGATAAAATATGTGATTGTGTCTGCCAACATAACGATTTTTTTTTAAAGTAAGCAATATGAACACGGCCAGTTTGTGAGAATCATTTTTATTTTTACTCAAAAGAGAAAATTTTTAAAAAAAGAGAGATCTTTTCTTAGCAATGCCTTGTTAGTACATATTGAACCATTGTGAACATTCATATTTTTTAACGCCTTACTCACATTAGAACTCATTAATTTATTGTGCTAAATATTCGTTCTGATAAATATATTGTCATTTTGAAATGATTCAAGCCCATTTTTTGCACATTCTATTCATTTAAAGAAACATGAGAAACCGTCAACCAACACTGTCAACATCAACATAGGATTCTTCAGTTTTCAAGTTGGTCTGGCTGACTATGTATGTATGGCGCCTGCAAGCCACACCAATGATGCTAGAGGGCTGAAAATTTAAACATTTACTCGTTATGTCTAGAAAAAAAATTTTGTTTTTTGAAAATTCCCCCCTAAATAGGTTTTTAGTGGGGGGTTCAATTTACAAATTTACAATGTAAGTTTATGCTAGATTGATCCCTTAGTTTGTGTCTGGCAATATTTTTGAAAATTCAGACTTTCTGTGATCACTACCCAACAATAGGTGAGAGAAGTAATTTATTCATTAATCACCCCCTTTTCCAATTTTTCATGCTGCCAAAAGACGTTGGTCACGTGACGGTTTCTATTGAGTGACTAACCAGACCTGTTCTCTGAATGTTTCAAATCAATATCTTCATGTATGTTGTTCTTTCAATCATTCTACTTGTCTTATTTTCAGGTTACAAGAATTTTTTTCTGTATATCAATTAACCCATATTTCCAATGGCACCTAGGGATATCAAACTTTGTAATTTTCACCTTTCTCCTTAGAGGTGCGGGTGGTCTAAAGGTTGACGGCACAGAAAAGGGAATTGGCAAACCAACTATTTTCTACTACCCGGAGATCACTGTTTATTTCTGTGATGTCCACATTTTTCTCTCTGTATATAATCTGGGCTTGTATATATTTTAAATTTATTCACATTCACCCTAATCATCGATGATAAATGAATATTTTCTATGATCTTTGCAAAGTATATACCCGTTTTGATATTGTGTAACATGCACGTGCACAGGGGGATGCTTAAACCCCTGAACCTTTTCTTCTTATCAAAAGAGCCCTATTAGTCAAAATTCAGAAATATATTTTAACAGAAGACACTTTACTAGTACTTGGTTTTCAGCTACTGGTTCTGTCAGTAGAACATAATGTTATTGTAATTTATGGTAGTAGTAGTAGTAGTAATCAAGTGTATTTAGTATATTTAGGTGCAGTTATATAATTATCATCTCTCATATGTTATGGTAATTTGTGATAGTATTAGTATTAAAGTTTTGTTAGTATATTTGAATGCAGTTGTATAGTCATCATTTATCATATATTACTGTAATTGGTATTTTTCCGGTTAAGTATATGTGCCTGTTATATTAAGGTCTTATTTTTTTTATATTTGTAAATATGAATAGATAAGTATTTTGGGTTTCACATTTATGCTATGCATAAAGGTATATAAGCAGGGCATAGCTGAGTGAACCTTTGTGGACCCGCAATGGTCCGCTGCCCCCAGGTTGGGAACCGCTGCACTAAATGTTGGTTATAATGTTTATACACATGTATGTTATGTTAAATAAATAAACATGCCTAAGCAAGCTCCCAGAAGCGAGACCGGAAGTAGGAACAGGGAAGGCGCAGTTTCAGCTCGAGCATAGCTCTTATCAACATGTGTTCTTTTGTTTATCCTTTCTTAACACGCTTAAACACGATTACGGATCAAAACGCATTCTAATCTAACACAGCTACTACAGATAGAAACAACGAAGATGCATAAACACAATAAGAACATTACATTGGTGTGTGCCCTTTTTTCAACAGAGCTTTCTGGCCCCTGCCTTTCTGAAAGTCTGTGCACATCACCATTCTTCTTTTCTTCTAATCTGGGTAACACTTCTTGACTCATGTTTGTTGTTTAATGTTTATCATCACAAAGAAGTGGGAGACAAAACAACTTTATTTGTTGATGAAGCAATTAATGATCTTTCTTTTTTTGTTAGTGATTTATTTATAAATGAATATTTAACTGTACATCAGGAAGATGAATACAAGTCAATTTTGAATCTTTTTACGTCGAAACTACTGAGAAATTGCAATTTCATTGAAGATGTACATTCAAAAATATTAGTGTTAACACTTTATTGTCAATAACCAGGTTTACTTCAATCTTAGTTAATTATTTATTATCATATTGTGAAGTTTGCCTTAATTTAATTAAAACTCCTATACCACAGCCATAGCCTGGTTGAAAAATGGGGAGGGTTGGGTGTTGGGCCAGCACCCAACCCTGTAAAAAAAACCACAGTTGCTACAGAAACAATGAATAAATCAATAATTCAAAAGCTACAAGATCAGTATAATGGGTATAAGTGAACTGAGACGGATTGGAAGTGCAAAAACAAACACTGAAAATCTGACAGTGCTGAAATCGTGCCATGAAAACCAGCATGTACACAGCGTTTGCATTGTACTCAATAAGGCGGCAAATAAAACTCTGGTAAGCTGGAATCCAATTAGTGAAAGAACCATAATGGCAAGATTTAAATTCAGACAAGTCAAAGTGATAGTAATTCAAATCTATGCTCCAACTGAAGATGCTCTAGATGCAGACAAGGATGCCTTCTATGAGCAATTACAGGATACTATTCAAATAATACCAAGTCATGATTTGGTCTTCCTAATGAGAGACATGAATGCTCAAATGATCAGTGAAAGACAATGCCTAGAATATACAATTGGACCATATACATCTGCTGCTCAGAAAAATGACAATGGTGAAAGACCCCTTCTGCTCTGCAGCACAAATTCACTGTGTATTGGAAACACTTACTGAGATGCCAGAAAATCACAATGCTTTTGTGGCAATGAGGTGGATTCCAGTGGATTGGAGGAGAAAGAGAGGTAGAACAAAAACAACATTGTGATCAACATTTAATGAAAACCTTCAGAGAATTGGTCTAATATGGGGGAGCATGCAATATGCTGCCATGGATCGTTCAAAATGGAGATAAACTATTGTCCAATATGCCTTTTTGTATGGGAGGACCTAATAAATAAAATAAAAAATTATTTATGTATATACAGTAAATAGTTTACTTATTTTTAACGTCTCTTCTCAAGGTATGCCATACGGATGAACACATATACACAGATATTACTTTTTTTATTTTATGGATTATCCTTAGTTATTCAAAATTCAATTATTCAAAAATTGTTTGAATCTTCAGTTTACCCCAGGGTAATTTCCGCTTCCTCAATATAGGTTGTGCCCGGTAATTGAGAACAAATTATAATATAAAGAAAAACAAAGATATTCAATAGAAAAAATCAATATATTTTCATAAAAATTGGTACACATATTCAACTAGATATAAAGAAACAGGTTATTCAATAAAACCATCCTCAGCTTCAAGGACTGCCTTGGAAGCAACTGCATGCTTGGATCAGGTGGTTCTCGTTCATATTGACCATCATGTCCACGATAGTGGCCTTCAATGAGCCCTTGGTATTGTGGGGTCGCCGGTTGGTTTCCCTCTCGACAATGCCCCAGATGTAGTAGTCCAGGGGATTCAAATCAGGAGAGCTAGGAGGGAGCAGAGTCCTGCTGGAACATGTATGGTCTCCCATGGGCCACCCCCTCGATCCAGGTCTTGACCACTGTGTCCAGCACCTTGATGTAAGTGGTGGCATTGACCCTGAGGCCCTGCGGGAAGAAGTGAGGTGGTATGACATGGCCCTCATTGCTCACGACCCCTAGGACTATCACATATGACTAGAACTTGGTGTGCATCACCATGGGTACCTCCATGGGTTCTGCGCAGAGCCACTTGCCGTTCCTCCTGTTCACCTTCTGGTCCTAGTTGAAGTTCTTCTCATCAGAGAAGAACCAAAGCATGCTGTGCTCCTTGGGTTGCTTGAGCTTGTTCAGCAAGTGCTTCGACCAGATCACACGGTTCTCTTGGGTCTTTTTGGATATGAACTGCCCTCTCCCTGATAGTGGACTCTGCCACCTGATGTCCCTGATAGTGGACTCTGCCACCTTGAGCTGCTGAGCAATGGCCCTCATCAACTTGCTGGGATCATCATTGATGATATCCTGGACCTGCTGGATGAACTCGGCTGTCCTGATGACTGACCGCTGCGAATGTTTCTTTCTCTTGGCTATGGATCACACATCCCTGCCAGAGGCCTCCAGCTCGTTTCTGACCTTGAACACAAAGGACCTGGCCACATTCAAGAAGCTGTTGATCTCCAAGTCGCTGTTGTTGTCGGCTAGAGGCACGAGCACAGCATACCTTTTCATTTCCTATATCAGATTGGAAGCTGCCATGTTGATGCTGTTGATATGTCTGAAAGAGAAATAAGTTAAAAATTGGCACCTGCCACTTAACATTGCGTTAGGTTGAGTTCCATTTATTTCCCGCAAAAGTTCTGTTCTCAAATACCTGGCACACCCTGTATACGCTTACTATCCTATAAACAATTCCCTCTAATTTTTTGTAGTCAGAAATCTTATGCTGTGCAAATTTTTTTTCTGTGACAAAAGTGCGCGCACACTTTTGAATTCGGCACAGGGAGTCAATATTTTTTCAATAAGTTATCTACAGAATTTGAAATTTTTTGTGCTCACATTAATTTCCTTTGTGCGCTGGTTGCAAAACATGTGTGCGCGTGCACACACACACAGCTTAGAGGGAACTATGCCTGTAAGACAAATCTATGTATTAAATGCATCCCAGCTTTTGGAGAGAAAAACATTTTTAGTGCATTTCATATATATGGTGGTGGATATCTCCCAGTCAGTGTTATTTTATGTTTAGAGATTTGATTATTATGGTTTTTTATATATATTTTTGAGAATTTCCATGTAAAAAAGACTTGAATATAGCCTAATTGTTTTCTTTCTTGATGCAAGAAGCACTTTGGTGCTGAGTATTGAAATATCATAATGCAATTTTCTTTCTGATAATTTCAGTAAGATATGTGCCTGGGCTATGTTAAATCACAACTTTGATATTTTTCAGTAAAACCTAAAAAGAAAGGAAGATGTGAAGCCATTTCTCATTTCCTCATACATATCTTACACTCTGGTAAATAGATTTCTTATTTCTAACATCTCTTCTCAAGGCATGTCATACAGATCAACACATATACACATATATTACTTTTTTTATTTTATGGATTATCCTTAGTTATTCAAAATTCAATTATTCTAAAAATGTTTGAAGCTTCAGTTTTCTCCAGGGTAATTTCCGCTTCCTTAATATACTGTATTTTCCATCCTATCAGATACATCTGTGTATAAAATGCATCCCTGTTTTGGGAGAAAAAAGAATTTTAGTGCATTTCATTTACAATTCAAGCCTTTGGTACTTGGCTTCCCATGTGGCACAATAGGTGCAGTATAATATTTGGATTCTTTTATTTTGGAAAAAGTGCATCTTATATGCTAGCAAATATGATAATTTGAAAGATTATTGCCTTGAAACTTGTAAAAGGTTGCATATACAGGGTGGGTGAGAATTAACTCTATTAGAGTGAAAGTCCTGCATGAAGCCCTGGTTTTACACCCTATGACTTCTTCCTGTGGGGTGGGTGAAGAAGGAAGTGTACTGCACCAAACCACAAACTATGGATCAACTAGAGGAGCACATTCAACATTTTATGGCCAATACATTGAATTTTAACACAGCAGGAAATTCTACCATTGTATGGTCCAAAGTTGATGGACAACGCCAGTGCCTACATTGAATTTTAACACAGCAGGCAAATTCTATCATTGTATGGTCCAAAGTAAAGCTAGTTTGACTACAATCGACCAATAAATAATAAAGTTATTACCAATTTCCAATAGGGAGTTTCTTTTCATCCACCTTGTACTGTATACTTGCTCATATAAAGATATACTTATCAAAAGAAAGAGAGTTAAGAAACTTAAAGGATTCAACTTAATTTATTTCCTCCCTCAAATAAATACACATGCATGGAATCATTTATATTAATTGGTTCCTGTCAAGGTTGACAGGGGGGGTAACAACTTTTTGTTGCAACTGCCTGGGTAGGTGAGGTAGTTCTGGGACAGTGGTTTGTATAGTTGCTCACTCACCTACTCTCTTCTCCATCAATCATTGAAGCAGACACTGTGTCAATGGGACAGAGCGCATGAAGAAGAGGACTCAGTGCAACGTGAACATAAACAGCTTAGTCAGATTTCAAACTTGGTCTGCCTATTCTATTTTCCATGCCAACCAGCAACTCCAATCACTGTATGTATACACACGTTGGATATTTAGCGGGCGTGGGTGGAGGTCACAGATTTGACCCCCATAGGTAGTGAAAGATAAACTGCAAGGTGTCCAGGACCGGAAACGGACACACCAGGTGTTCAGGAGTCATAGGCAGGATATTGACCTGCCTGCAGGTGGTGGCTGGAAAACAAGTATGGGCACGCCACCAGAGAGGCAGGTTGTCTAGGCTGGGGGGGAGACACAAGGCCAGTTCCCCTGTTGGGAACAGTCTGTCGGCTCTCCCTATCTCTCCCACTCTTCATTCTCCGCCACAACACAATGTATCTTACGAAATAAAAACATGGGGGAATTTTCCACGGAGGAATTTACCATGGGGGCATTTACCTAGATCCACTAGCATTATGCACAGTCACTGGTACACGGCACAAATATTCTTCATTGTCTGTGTTGCATTACTGCCTTTATGAAATTCATATAGCCTGCAATGGAGAACATGACATTTATTAATATCTTCATCTACCATTAAGTTAAACATGGCAATAAACTGTGAATGTCCAGCCTGATAGAATAGATGTTAGTATTATTTGCCTCCTCAGAGAGTCAGGTTTAATGTGGAGAACCACCTGCTTACATGTGGGTAGAGGCAAAAGTTGCCTCTCATATTGACAAAGGATGGAAAAGTCGAGACAGATGGAATTACCATGTTATGTTCTGTTTTCTCATCATTTTATGTAATATTTAACATCTGTAGAGAAAAAAATACAAATCTTGAATTATAGTACTTATTTCTTCATTAAAGGCACTTAGAATAAAAGTACTTTTGTTTTGAAAAACATATATATTTTGAATAAAGGTCTATATGTTTTGAATAACAGTACTTATAGGTTTGATTAACCTTGTAGTTTGTCAAGCTTGATATTTTAACCCTTTTGAGACTCTGGGACTCCTGAGGTTTCTATGACAGCTGGGATATACATGATCTCTTTTAGAAGTCTACTGAGACATTTTAATTCATACATTAAGCACCCCAATAGGTTAGTTTTGAAAGGGTTAAGCAACAGTTTTAGCTGTGGCATTGTAACATACATCTACTCCATCCATCAAGTCTCTGCTGATAAAAACAATTTCTGAATTTCCGCAATTTTGGCACTGTAACATACATCTGCCTCTACCAAGTACCATCAAATCTCTGCTGATAAAAACTTTTTTTTTCACTATAACTGGAAAAACTTTCTTTTAATATTATTACACGACAAAAGCAAGTGTTTGCTTGAGAAATCAAAAATAAGTTTTAATATTTTGAAAATGATCAATAGTTATACAAAAGACTTGCAACCAAGTTTTGGACACTTCTCCATCATCCCAATAGGTTTTTATATGTATAACTTACAAAATGTAGCATATTTATTCATATCATCATCATCATCAGCCGTTATAAGTCCACTGCTGGACAAAGGCCTTTCCCATCTCCTTCCATGCCAACCTATCTTGTGCTAGTCTCTGCCAAGTCTTACCGGCAAACTTTTCTATCTTGTCCCTCAATCTTGTGTCTGGTCTTTTTCTACTTCTTTTACTGTCCCATGGACACCAATCGGTTAGTCTATTCCCCCATTTATTGTCATCTCTTCTTGCTAGGTGGCCAGCCCATCTCCATTTTTGCTGTTTAATTAGTTGTATAATATCCTTCACTCTAGTCCTTTCTCTGATCCATGTTTATCTTTTTCTATCTCTTAGAGTTATCCCTAGCATTGCTCTTTCCATGGCTCTCTGTGCTACTCTGAGTTGGTTTTCGGCTCGTTTGGTTAATTTCCATTTATTCATATATAATGTGAGAAATTGTGTATCCTAAACAAAAACTAAAATTGTGGTGGTTTGCCTTATACATAAGTGTAATATTTTTAGTGTACTTATATCACTGGATATAGCTGTTCAGTGTCCCTATTTTTATGCAGACCCTAACATAAATGGCCATCTTGTATATACAACTGCAGTTGCTTGGTTAGTATTACTTGTAATATCAACTTCTCTTAAGTAGCCAACCCACATATATGAGGTGCTACCCAAAAGTTTTGGGGATTTGAACAGTATGCGTAAAAGAATGTAGTGTGGACTTTTCCTGCCACTCTTTACGAGCAGTACCTTTTGTTTTCAAAGTTCATAGCCATGCATTTAATAGTGTCAGCTCCGGATTTGGTCCCTGTCATCATCAACTTACTCGTTTGGTCTCCATCCTTTCTTTCTCCTTCCTTTGTATTACCTCCTCGTTTTTTGGTTAGGGACTACTATCCGGCTTTACTGTTCGTTCTTTTCACTCCATCCAGAGTTTCTTAGCTAACTCTCTCTGTCTTTGTTTGGTCCTTAGCTATCCATAGTTTTCTGTAGTCTGCTTCTTTAGCAGTCTTCAATTTTGTGGCCTTATTCAAGACCTTCCATTTTTCTTCCACATCCCTTATTTTTAGCAGTAGAGGCCTTGGTTTGTCTCCAGTCAAATCCTTTCTTCCCAGGTGAATGGCCTTGGCTATTTTGCAGCCTTCAACCTGTAACACGACCTTCATTGTCTCCACCATTTTCTTGTTGTCTTCCTCCTCTCTTCCTTTCGGATCTTCTTTCTTGGATTCTAGTAGGTGAAATACCACCAAATTTTCTCTCATTTTCTTTTTCTCTTCCATTTCATCAATGATCTTTGCCACATCCACCCTTGTTACCGTGTTTTATTTTTCTCTTTGGAGTTCTTTCATGATCTCCTCTTTTATCTCTTTTTTCAATATGCTTTTGATCTTTTCAAGTACCTCCTTCAGATTTTTATTTTTTTGCTCTAGGTCATTTATCCTTGCTACATCTTTAATTAATTCTTTACACTCCTGACAGTGCCATTTAATAACCTTGTTATCCTTGTGTATTCAATATATCCTTTCTGAAATGGATTCGCATTCGGCATGCAGCCAGTTATTACAGCCATCGCATATGAGGCCTCTCTCCTTCCTAACTACCAGTTTGTTGCATGTTTAAAAGTTTTCTTCATCTGCCATTTCTCTAGTAGCTCTCAATAAATAATAAATATTAGTAATGATTATATG
>VCCN01006703.1:5627228-5644881 GCA_006491835.1 Architeuthis dux | reverse complement strand
ATATAAAAAACAACAGCTGTGCTGCCAACAAAGCCTTCATCAGATGCTGACTCTGGGATGAGGCATGGTTTCAGGGCCGAAGCATCATTACCACTAACTAAGAGCACCCCAGCAATACCTTATGATGCCACCAGACTGTTGGTTTTCTGTCTCAATATGGCAATGCCAGATGAAAATACAGCCTCGTCATATATTCTTATATTCATAACTTTCCAGTAAATGTTCATGAGCCTAGAAATGAAATGTTAATTCAATAATGTGAGATTTGAATTAACTGACCAGATGACAATGTCACAGTGTGGAAATGCCAGATAAAAATGCAGCCTCATCATGTATTCTTATATTCACAACTTTCCAGTCAATGTTCCTGAGCCCAGGAATGAAATGTTAATTCAATGATGTGAGATTTTAATTACTGTCCAGATGACATTGTCAATGGAAAATCAAGACAACATTCTACATTATCCAATCTGAAACGACTGGCGTTCTTCATTTTTAAATTGGCAGCTCGTGACATTGTATGTATATTAGATTTGTTAATATAATAAATATTCGCAAACCCTGTGGTCTATCATGTGGTTAAGGTTTTCTCATAAATCACTATATCGCATCCAATACTCTAGATTTCATTTCATTCAAATAAGCCATATAGCTATATTCCTTTTTTCAATGATCTTCTCTATGCCACCATGATGTTATAGTTTTATTTACACTAGTAGTATTGGTAGATGTAATTTGACATTGTGGAATTCAAAGATTGAGAAAAGCATGTTACATCTCAAACGCAGCATCATCAGAAGTTTGAACACTGCAGAAAAGTACACCATCCATGTTGGAATAGTCAAATGAAGTGAAGAATGATATTTGGTTTTCTGTTCCTGGTGAGGAAGGGGGGCAGGTGACCTACTTTTTGTCTGAAAGATCTGTGTGGAATTTCGAGCTAGTAGGGTGGGGGTGTTTAAATTAGGTGGTTCAGTGTATCAGCTATTCAGTGGGTGTGGGTAGTGGGTGTGATTTATGTTCCCCGGGTCCCTGTCCAGATAAGCATAAGTGCTGCTATGGTCTATGATGTCCAGACAGTGTGTTTCTGCGTGTGCCTATGTGTGTAGTATTAGATGTAATGGTCTTTGAATTTCTTAGATGAAGCATTGCCAATTCATATATTCTTTCATCTTATTTCTGTTGCTTTTTTATCGCAACTCCCAGGTCGTTATTCTATGACTGTTAAGTGAGCATGGCTTATTTGAACGCCCTACTGGTGAATTGTTCATGACCTTATTGGTAAGACAGACAGGCTCTCAAGAATAAAGAGAAGAGAGAAAAGCCTGATTTCCACCGAACAATTTGGGAGAGGTGTGCTCATGCAGTATTCTGATCTAAGAGAATTACCTTTTTTCCTTCTTTTCCACCCTAATCACACAGCTTAGGGTGTACTCAATTAGCTGCTGAGTGCACAGGGAAATTTGTCCTAGTTTTCCACACTCTTCACTCAAACCGGGAATTGAACCCAGGACCTTCTGCATGTGAGGCCGACATGCTAACCAATACACTATCTGAGGAGACTAAAACACATCCATCGCCGATAGGATAAGGGATGTGAGTTCAAGTCTTGCCAGAGGCTTATTCTTTATTTCCAATCCATACTGCTTACTATAGAATAACAACCTGAGAGTGACAATAAAAAAGCAATAGAAATAAGTTGAAAGGATTGTGCAGTATTTTGAAGACAAGAATTCTAATTCTGTATTTACAGTAAATTTACAAGAATCTACTATAATGATTACTGTTATAAGATCAAATAAAGGTCAATTGAAAAGAAGAGGCTTTGTTAAATATTGTATTTTATATATATATTTTAGGTTGCAAACATTCAGAATGTGTCTTGAACAAAATGGAGGATTTTTAGGAAACTGTTATTGTGCAGCAAAAAGCAGCTGCAGTTATTTGCTTCATAATTCAATTATTTTTTTACTGTTTTAATGTACAATTTGGTATACTAGCTGACAAATGAACATAAGCTAAATTTAAGAAAGATTAGGTTGGGTAGAAAAGAAGAGACTGTTAGTGTAATTATTTAGCTACTAATACATTATTAATCACTGCTACCCACAACACTGGTTTGTTGCTGGGTTTAGGTTATTCATGTGTCAATACAGTTATATGTATCTATGTATCTATCTATGTATCCGGACTTCACCCAGCCCTTACCGTTCATAGTAAAAACTTGAAATTTTGCACACACAAACTCCGCTCAATGAGTAGGAACATTTTGTTTTTTGAAAATTCCCCCCAAAATTGTTTTTTAGTGGGGGGGGGTCCAGTTTACAATGTAAATTTATGCCAAATTGGTCCCTTGGTTTGTGTCTGGAAGCATTCATGTCCAGCAGTGTTCATGCATGTTTTTTTTTTAAATTTGTACTTTCTAGCAATCACAGCCCCCAAAAAGGCAAGAGAAGTAACTTATTCATTGATCACCTATTTTTGCAATTTTTTTTAATTGATCACCCCCAATACAACATGCTGGCCAAAGATGTTGACTATTGTTTTTTTTTAAATTCCCCCCATAATAAGTTTTTAGAGGTGGGTTCAAAATTCAATCTAAGTTTATGCTAAATTGGTCACTAGTTTGTGCCTGCTTGTTTCTTTTTGGAAAATTCAGACCTTTTTTAGTGATCACAGCCCAACAAAAGGTGAGAGAAGTAACTTATTCATTGATCACCCCTTTTTCCAACTTTTTATTATATATATTGTTAGTATAATTATTTGACTACCATTACATTATAAATATTTTGGTTCCGATAAAGTAATCAGTGAAAGCTGTCATGTAGAAATTCTGTATTTATTAAAGAAAGATTTATTTGCTGGGAGAAAAGAAAAAACAAACAGTCAAAAATAACAGTATTTTATAAATCAATAGATTTATTGTTTAGTTTTGTTTCTGTATTCTTTTAGAAACCGTCAACCAAAACTGTCAAAATAGGTTTCTTCAGTCAGTCCAGTTGGCTGGCTATGTATGTAATGGCTGCACCAATGGAGCTAGAATGCTGAAATTTTCAACATTTACTCCTTATCATAGAATAACAACCTGAGAGTTGCAATAAAAAAGCAATAGAAATAAGTTGAAAGGATTGTGCAGTATTTTGAAGACAAGAATTCTAATTCTGTATTTACAGTAAATTTACAAGAATCTACAATAAGGATTACTGTTATAAGATCAAATAAAGGTCAATTGAAAAGAAGGGGCTTTGTTAAAAAATAGATTCTCCCTAAATAGATTTTTAGTGGGGGGGTTCAATTTACAATGTTTATGCTAAACTGAACCCTAGTTTGTGCCCAATTTTGAAAATTCAGACTTTTTAGTGATCTAACAAAAGATAAAAGAAATAACTTATTCATTGATCACCCCTTTTTTTGCTTGCTTATGTGCTTATACTATGTAGTGTAGTAACTAGTAGTGACTTGTTGTGGTAAGAGAATTGTATTTCATTGATCATCCATAATTTCTAAATAGTATTCTCCTATTTTTAAATATCCATATAAAATTTTTCAAAAATCTTTTTAATTAAAAATATTAAACTTTTATGTCAAAATGATGTAAATTCTTTTCATAAATATATTGTCCAGCATAAAAGATAAAACGTATTCTAAAGAACATGTTTCTTGGTAAGTGCTGACTCCTGTCAATGTTAACAGTGGAAGTAATAGCTCTTTGCTGCTACTGCCTGAGCAGGTGAGGGTTGTTATGGGGGAGTGGTTTTCCCAAAAGCTCACTCACCAACCGTCTTGATTGGACCTTGTTAATGTTAACAATGTAAGTAACAGCTTTTTGCTGCAGATAAGGTAGTTATGGGAGAGTGATTTTCCTAAATACTAACTCACTCACCCTCACTCATGGTATATTAGCAATGAGAACATTTTGTCAAGAACAGGGTGCATGTAGAAGTGGATTCATGCCTTTCCCAAGGGCATTAGTGAGAAGTGAATATAAACTGCCTCAGCTGGAATTTGAACATGGTTTATCGATTTCATTTTTAATAACCATTAAACCATCCTGTACTTCCTCTGTTGATAATCAATATTTGATTAATAAACAAGAATTGCAGTTGACATTGATGTATACAGGAATACCTTAAATAGTGCAGATTTTGATGTTGTGTGGTTATGGTATTTCTGTACAAATTAATGTAACTAAGTATAAGCTGAAAAAAAACACATTGAATTATTATAAGATCTTGAATAGTGTGGTATTGAACAGTATGGAAAATTTTGGAACGAAATAACCACACTAATCAAGATATACTTGTATTCTGATCATCCTTATAACATTATTCATTGTATGAAATACTAGTAAAAAAGAAACCTGAGATAAAGGGAAGAAATGAGAAGAATAAGCTGCCCCACAGTTATTCTTTCCTAATGCACTCCACAGGACAAAATCATTAATGGAGATCCCTGTCAGGGTCTGATATACTCCATTGGCTTTCACATTATTGAATGACATTGCCTAATTTGATCGGAGATATTGATTCAAAATAGAACAGATTTACAAAATACTAAGTGGCCTGTTGAAAGGTTCATTACACATTTTGTTAATATTATAATGATCTGATATCATTGTAACAAGATTTTTGTTAGCTCTGTATGAACAATTAAGAGATGGCTTCGCACACAATGCCAACTGTGACCACTCACTAAACTAGTGAGAACCTGGTTGAAATTCAAGTGCCTGCTCGAATTCTTTTTTTTTTCTGGATTAAAAGAGGTGCTGGATCAACCGTTGCCGGAATATTGGTGGTGTACCTGTACCATAATTATGCTTCATGACATTGTGCAGTGTAAGCTGAATTTCACTCTCTCATTCTATAAAAGACATGAATCCCTCATTGTTGAACCCAACATACAACTCACTGTTGCCTATCTTTGAATTGAAGCCCTACTTTCTGGCTCTTTAGATAACATCATATTTTAAATCCTTTCTTTAAAGGTTGTTGGTGATACACTGAACTTGACAGAAAATACAACTGTTTGCATCTTTCCTGTTAAATTATGCCCTACTTGTTCAACAGGTAATCCTTCTTTGTCTCGCTCTCCCTTTTTTGTCTCGATCTCCCTTTTTGTCTTGCTCTCCCTTTTTGTCTTGCTCTCCCTTTTTGTCTTGCTCTCCCTTTTTTGTCTCGCTCTCCTTTTTTTCTCCTATGTTTGTTTGTCATGTGGTGAGACCCAATCTCTTTCACTGACAAAACATCACAGTTTGATCACTTCTTTCAATTTTATCAACAAATCAATACAGCATTCAATTACTTGGCTCTGACTTGACATTTTCATAAAATTGTCTGATTGGTAAGATGGTTAGTATCACCTGTTCAAGTTCTCCGTTTGTTTACAATGATACTGAATGATGCCTTGCAGACAGATGTCTAACTGAGAATTCTCAATAATGATTGTGGCACAGACAGTTTCTGCTATCAAAACCATCATATTAACTAAAACCAGATAGTCTATGTCAGTGCACTTCAACCAGGGTGTTTTGAGAGGATCTTACTGGTCCTGAAGGCACCATATAAATCAAATTTGTATTTCTATTTGTAATGTTACGAATGCACCCATGGGCTTTTATGCAGGCAATTATTGCCATATCTCTCACAAATTTAAAATTTTAAATTCTGTATGTTTTTAATAGAGGCTGTAATTTTTCTACCGCCCACCTAAAAGCTTAAATCACCCACTAGTGTGCGGTACAACCCAGGTTGAAGAGCACTAGGTCTATGTTATACAGACATACATGCATGCAGCTTGTAAGATTTTTTTTTAAAGTTAGAAGGAAAGTTTACTCACCCCAAAATAATTTGTCTTGACCAAAATACTAATGCAAAAAAGATTGACTCATGCCTAAAAGAATCATATAAAGCTGGCATGGGCAACCTTTTATGAGCAGCGGGCCGCATCAGATATTGCTAATCATAAACCGGGCCACAAATTCACAAATTTACCGTCAGAATATTTTTTAGAATGTTAGGAACTTTTCCGCTGACAACATAGCTTGCATGCACCATTTCTCTGAGCTCTGTTTGCCATTTAGAAAAAAAGCATATTTAGGCAACCGATCTGTTTCTTTAGTGCTTCAATTTTAAGCTTTCTGATAGCTCCTTTAAATTTATCAAACCCGGAATGTTTAGTTGTGTAATGACGCTTAATGTTAAATTCTTTTAAATGCGGAGGGGGTATTCAGAACATATTAGACACATTGGTCTGTTTTTCAACAAAGAAGTAATCATTTGTCCACTTATCCTGGAATTTTCTCATTTCTTTAAAAAAGGTTCCCTTTTTCTTAGTTGAAATTTTAACAAAACGTTATTTTCCTCATGGAATTAAGTGTGCCATTCAGAAAGTCAAAAGGGCCGCATGTGGCCCGTGGGCCGCAGTTTGCCCATGGCTGATATAAAGTGTAATGAACTACAATGACTTTGATCTCATTGTTTCACCTTTCCTGTTCCTAGGTGAACAAACTTTGCAAAGAAAAAATGTTACGTGGGGAGATACATTAACGTTATTGTTTTTGAAATTCGTACAACTAGAAATCTATTGGGGTGTTTATTTCCACTCAGTCCGCACCTGATAACAATTCAGTTCAATATTAAAAACATTTTTAAAATATAAAAGAATGTGATAAAATATCTTATTTTTTCAACACGACCAGCAGTCAAAAAAGCTGAGAAACTTACATGTCCAAGAGAGAGTTGACTCAACTGAGTCGAGTGGTCGAGTTATATCTTACAGGCTGTATAAATACAAACAGGCGATTCCCTACTTACAAACGTTCAAGATACAAACTTTCAGCGTGACGGTTCGGAAGTTCAACTGCCGCCCAATAGATGGTATTACTGTAGCTGCTCAGTGTCACTCTGTAAACACAATGCAGTTGTTGTTGTATCTCTGTGGCATCACAGTGTTATTTGTGGTTATCTGAAGTTTTCACAAATACAGGAATACCTTGAATAATGCGATTTTGATTAGTGCAGGTTTTGATGTACTGTACAGTGGGGCTATCTGGCCCCCTTTTTTAAGGAAATCAGAAACAAAAAATTACCCTATCTTCACAACAGCCTTGGTTATATTTTGAGTGCTAGTTATTGCATTTACTTGCAATTACTATACAAGAAAGAAATTATTTTCGAAAAATGTTATTTTCCCCCTGTGAAGAAAAAACTACTGGCTCTAAACATTTATAATTTTGATATGATGTTACCATACCACTTAGGAGTATTCAGTGCAAATTTAGTAATTATATGTTCACTAGTTTTTATTATTATTAATATTGTTGTTAGGCACTTTTTGATTATTTTAATAATTTGCTTCTACGCTGTTTCTATTTCATTTTGGGAGGTTTTATTTCAGATTATTTAACTTCAACAGTTTAAATACCAAGTACATACATAATAAAGATTAGAATCATAAACAATCATGGTTCGACATTACAAGAAAATACAATATTAATAAACAAGAACCATAAGTTCAATGATGCGTACACCATCCGTGGTAGTAAGAAGAGGAGGAAGATGAAGATCTTTTACCCAAAGGTATGGACCAAGTTTCATATCAACCCAACATGATAGGGCTGAGAAAATTGATATTTAACATTACTAATTGTGGTAGTAGTAGCAGTAGCAGTAGCAAGAGGAGGGGGTGAGAGTGGTTCACCCGAAGATCTGGACCAAGTTTCATATCAAACCAACATGATACATCAGAAAATTGATATATAGCATTATTAGTTGTGGTAGTAGTAGCAAGAGGCAGATGGTTCATCCAAAGGTCTAGACCAAGTTTCATATCATGATAATAATATTGTTATTTATATATAATGGTATGAACACAAGTACAATTTAATTGGAGTTTTTAGGTAGAGTGCCAAATAGCCCCTAAGGCAAGGCTATTTGGAACTGGCTTTTGTCAGCCATTTTTTGTATGTAAATCTTCTTCAGGTTTTTTTGTTCATACCACCATTGGAGGGCCTTAGGTAGTGATACAGTTTGAGATATAAATGATAAAATTTCAGTAATAACTTTACCATACCAGTTATTGCAATAAAAACTAAAAAAGAATGCCAAATAGCCCTGCAATACGGTTAAGGTATTGTTGTACAAATTGATGTAACTAAGTATAAGCTGAAAATAAAACACATTGAACAGTGCGGTTTTGAGCAGTACGGAAAACCTTGGAACGATTGAACCGCACTAATCAAGGTACACCTCTATATATGTTGAAGATATCTAAGCGTGGAGAAAAGAAACAATTAACTGTGCAGACATCTCTTGATAGGTTTTTCAGTTTGATCAAAGAAAAGAGAAATGCTGCCGCTCCAGAGCAATTTCGTAATAGTGGACATGAAGCCGCAAAAAAAATTAAATAAATAATTAAAGAGAGAAAGGAACAGATAAAAGAGGTAAACTGAAATTGAGAAAGGCAATGCAACTACCACATTTGAGTACTTGATCAAACTAAATGAATCAGCAAAAAGCATACAGACAATATAACTTATACGGGGTCCTGCTCTTTACCACTGAGCTAATGGCACTCTCATGGCAAGGTAGTGGTCATAAACATACACGTTCACACGCCTCCTTATTCTAACCGATTGTATTATTAGAGTTGTGATATGAAGTGATCCCCTGTGTCGACAGTATGAAATCAAGGAATGGATAAATTTGTATCCGACAGAATATGATGATTAATTAATTAATAATTAATTGGGAACCCATATCAGCCCAGCATCGGTGTTAGCGATTGCTAAATGGGCGGTCTAGATCGTATAAATGAATAAAGAAATGAGCACCGTGCGGGGATAGGTTGCTTCCAGGGTGGACGCAGGTTTGATCCTCGCATGGCACTCGTTTCTTTAGACAATATAACATAACCCACTGATTGGATATATGCTTGAAAAATTGCACCTGACTTTCACTTCTTATTCAGTATAACAAGTAGCAGTCCCCACCTTTACAATATTTGACGCTAGAAACACCAAATGAAGTATTTGTGTAGCAGAAAACAATAACACAATAAATAGGTACAATTCACAATTGATATGTAAATTAGTGTTAAAAATTGTCTTGACTCATATTTTTGTTCATATTGCTAATAAATTTTCAAATTTCATTTTCATTAATCCAGACTCTATATTTAGAGATCTATTAACTAGAGGAAATTAAGCTAAGCTTATCAATATTTTTGCAAGGAAACTGGCCTCCATTTTATATTTTTTATATTAAATGTCCTTTGGGTGAGAGGGGACTGAAAAAAACAGAATATCTTAGAATGTTCACCAAAACGAACAAATATGTAAAAAAACTATCTTCCTGCAGAATACTCATAATTACTTTTAGATTATAATACTGTAGTTTTCAAGGGGGAGGAGAAAAACACTGATACAGTTCGATGCAATGAGTCAAACAATATGTCAATGTCACAGCACTGGAACGAATCCTTCAAGGGACACTTCCTCACTTATTACCAGTAAGCTATAACCACTGTCATGAACTCCGAGCCGCTATAATGTAATTCACAGTACAAGTACACTCCAACATGGCCTCTGTTGGCAAGCCAAGAACGAACTGACGAGCTGTCATCTGGTTTGTTAGTGCTCAACATATAGGTCACATTTGTTGACGACTTGTTTGTTCAGCTGGCCACTTTCTCTAGGCAAGTCCATTTCCACCTCTTCACCACAAATACGTATACATTTTTGAATACACTAATGTGTCATTAGCTGTACATGTTCCTTGAGATATGAAAGTTATTTCAAGGGTTCCTCCAGTTTAAAAAGGTTGAGGAAGGCTGATATAGTGCTGTGGTATAGAGAATATAGAAATCCTCCAGATAAAAGCTGAATTACTGCAAGAAATTCATATTATGGAGTACTTGATCAAACGAAACAGTAAACTCTGTTTCTGTTAACATGTTCAAAAACAACCTAACAAAAGAAACTAGCTTACTAAACAAATACAAACATTTCTAAAGTACTCACACCTTAAATGCCAATGCCTATTACACCTGTTAGATGTATTTTCAGTTGGTACTCTTTATGATAACTTTATTATAACTTTTATTATGTTTATGTACATAATAACTAAATATGCCTTTTTAATTGACATTCGAGAAGTAGAATTTATAGTTTTGGTATCTGTTATGTGTATTCTTTCTCCTTTTAGAGTATTGACAAATATTTTAACATCCTTGTAGGAATATCACCTAATTATTGACTTTAAAGAAGACTTTATGGTGCTGGTATCTGATATATGTATTCTTTCTCCTTTTAGAGTATTGACAAATATTTTAACATCCTTGTAGGAATTGTGAAAAATAAATGGTTACTCACGTGGATTGAGGTCGGGAGGGGAGGGGCAGAGATTGCTCAGAAAAAAGTATAAGTGCATGTGACTTCGTATTTATAGATCTCAAGGTTGCTGGTACAGAGCTATCCCCACGACAAACAGACAGGTGGCAAAATTACGATTTCCAATGCTTTATAAGTGTGACACTGAGGAGAGAAGAAGTTTTTGGATGTTTTTGTTCGACCGTGCTTCGTTATTGAAGCGTCGCGCGGCTCATACCAGGATAAAGCCAACCCCAGTAACAAGAAGTTTTACTTTGTTACCATAACCCATAACCCAGTCACCAAAGTTACCAGACGAGGCCTAGGAGTCGTGAAAGCACCAAATTTTTCGCAAACCTTCTGTTATTATGCACCCCTGTGCAAAAGGGAAATATTTATTCCTTCGTGCCTAGGCTCTCTTCCAACCCACCCCCACCTTCCCAATCGGAAATCGTTACTTGGTTATAAAATTATTTCCGACGGAATATCACCTAATTATTGACTTTAATTGACTAGTGTCTGTTATACATATTCTTTCTCCTTTTAGAGTATTGACAAATATTCTAACATCCTTGTAGGATTATCACCTAATTATTGACTCTAATTGACTTAAAGAAGACTTTATGGTGCTGGTATCTGATATGTGTATTCTTTCTCCTTTTAGAGTATTGACAAATATTCTAACATCCTTGTAGAAAATGTGTTTAATTGGATATTTGCATTAATATTTACTAATACCTGACTTCTTTCCCTAAGTGAAGTTATTCACTTGAAATCAAATTTCAAGTAGGTCATCATCTGAACATCAGTTTGTTTTTTATTCCTTGATAGGCATACAATTATAATCATTTCCCCAATTTTAATGATGCCTACGTGCATTTCCCTCACAGATTGAAATATTTCATGTTTGCTTCTTCATAAGCATGAAATCAATATCAGCTTTTCTGAAAATCCCTAGGGTGCATAGTTTTTAGATATTTGAACCACCCTATATTGATTTTTCCAAAACATTGAATAAACAGAAAAAAGGTATATTTGATACTTGCAATATTTAGGCATTGCAATCTCAGAACTTATATTTTTTTGTCTGAATTCTGTTAGACAGGGTGTTTTAATCAGGAGCCAGCATATTCACCAACAACAATTCACTGACAACAATTCATCGACAACAATTCACCGACAGCAATTCACCGATCACAATTCACCGACAGCAATTCACCGATCACAATTCACCGACAACAATTCACTGACAACAATTCACAACAGCAATTCACTGACAACAATTCACTGACAACAATTCACTGACAACAATTCACAACAGCAATTCACCGATCACAATTCACTGACAGCAATTCACCGACAACAGTTCACTGACAACAATTCATGACAGCAATTCACCGATCACAATTCACCGACAGCAATTCACTGACAACAATTCACCGACAGTGAATATGCCACAGCACATTTTAATCATTGTATGTGGTTTGTTTGGACCAATATCCTCATCTTTGTTGTTTGCATTTCTCAGTGTTTCAGCTGTGTGTTCTCCGGCCTTCCTCAGGTCTTCTGGAATGTTGTCGAATGTTGTTCTGGGGGAGCATGCACCCCCCCCCTTCTCATACATGTCACGTCCAGTTTTTTTTATCGCTGTATTTTTTAGATTGCCTCTTCCTTACCTCTGTGCTGGCCTCATGACCTCACATTGAGCTTTGCACTCACTCTTGTCTCTTGGGCCTTGCTTCTGGAATCCCAAGTTCATAGCTTGTTTCTGCCTGATTAATCTATCAACATTAACCAGGAAGGAACAAACAATGAACTTGGGATTCCATAAGCAAGGCCCAAGAGAAGAGAGCGAGTACAAAGCTCAACAGGAGGTCACAAGGTCAGCACAGAGGTCACGAGCAGATAATTCCAAGAACACATAGATGCAACCACCTGATGTGCAATGTGTATGAGAGAGGATGTGCATGCTTCGACCACATTCCAGAACTCAGCAACACCCATGGAAAGCCAGAGATTACGCGGCTGAAACATTGTGAAACAAACAAACAAACAACACAGATAAGGAAATTAGGAAACAAACCACTTATAATTATATTTCTCTTTCAGATAAAAGCTTAGAAATTCAGTCATGTCATTGTTTGGCCATATTTTTTACCCTGAAATCCTTTCCCTTTTCTCTGTATTTTATTGCATTTGTAAAAGTGATGCAAATGAAGGTTATAACTCATTTTTGCATCATAGTAAAAACTAAAGTCAAGCAATGCTGTGCTTGGTTAGAATTGAGTTGGTGACCATTTTACAATACATCTAAAGACAAACTTTTGTGGCGAAGTATAATGAAGTATAATGCCCCAAGGTCAACATGACATAAGTCATGAGGACCCCACCCTAAAAAAGGACCTTGTGTCAAATTTGCCATTGTGGGGAAAGCAAATAAAGAGAAAGAAAAAAAGTATAATGAGGTTGGTGATCTTCTCAGGACCTGCTAGTGCTAGCATTTAAAAAACAAATTAGACATATCATTATTTTTATTTTTTATTTTTATGACTACTTTTTACTGTTATCTTAATTTATTAGCTGCTTTCTATTGCAATTTAAAAATAAAAATAATGATTCATAATACTTCATCTAAAAAAAATAAATGAAAAATGTATTAAAAAACTGAAACTACCAGAATATAAACAAACATGGCCACCGATCAGAGTGAAGGATGAGTTTAAGGGTATCATTTGGACTTCTGCCTTCTGGTTGAGTCTTGGTAGCTCTATTGGTAGAGCAGGCAGGTGTATCGAAAATATTTTTGTTACCGAGTAACTATTTCAAAGGAGAAGGGAAGGGGGAAAAATTCAAAATCCAAAGAACAGAAATTAACTTTTGGAAGCGGTCAGACGAAAAGAAGAAACAAAAAATCTCTTACCTTGTCTATTGGTTGTTTGCGAAAGAATTCCTCCTTGTCACGCTACTTAGGCCTTTTGGTCTTTCATCAATCAACTTGGTAACAGGAGAATGGTAATTCTGTCTCCTGGGGGGGGGGGTAATGAACGCTGGTTCAAACGCTAATGGTCAAAGTTCTTGGTAGTTCGACCTAGGCGGACTTCAACTAACTTTCCAACAAACTCATCTCTGTCTCCGGGGGGTTTTATACAGATAATTTGAATTACCCTCCAGTCATGTGCAGTGATTGGTTACTGGACTTCCGGTTACTTCCGGGACTTCTACAATCTATAAAAAAGGTTCAAAATACCCAGGCAGCATTTCCCTTGACATCCATCTCAAGGCCAGAGATTTTGTCACCCCTTCTTGCCCAACCGCTGGTATGTAATGAAATTTTTGTTTTTCACAGGTGTAAACTGTGCTTCCTTTCATAAAGAGTGTGGACTCAAATCCCACCTGAGGATTATTCTTTATTTTCCAATCGACGCTGTTTGTGCAGTGAGTGCTGAAGCGTAATCGGTCCGAGCAAAAAGTTGCAATGAAAAGCAATTAATAAATTAAGATGAAGGTAAAAAGTAGTCATAATAATTAAAAATAAAAATAATGATTCATAATACTTCATCTAATAAAATGAATAAAAAATTCAGTCTTATCTGAAGAGATAACAGTTTTGAATTACTGCAGACCATATGTAACATTTTGACAGCCTAAAACCCTGCTCTTAACAATTACTCTATCATTCTAAATAATGAATATTGCTGCTGAATAATCATGGGGGTTGGCTTTGTGGACAAAAATGGAAAACATATGACATGCTTAAAAAATTAGGTCCTTTATAGAAGTTAATACATCTATCATTATGAACAAACAACTTAGAAGCAACGTCTCTACAGGCAAAGGCAGTTATCCAATTATCCATTTATTAGACACCGTCAGCCAAAACTGTCAAAATAGGTTTCTTCAGTTTTTAAGTTGTTCTGCCTGGCTGTCTATATAACGTGCATACAAGCTAGAGGAGCTAGATGGCTGAAAATTTAAACATTTACCATCTGGGAAAAACAGTTTCTTTGCTTTTTGTAAATTACCCCCAAAATATGGTTTAAGGGGGGGGGTTTCAATTTACAATGTAAGTTTATGCTAAATTGGTCCCTTAGTTTGTGTCTGGCCGCATTCACCCCTTTTTTCTAATTTTTATAATTGATCATCTCCAACACAGCATGCTGCCAAAAGACATCGGTCATATGACAGTTTCTATTGGGTGACTAACCAGAGCTATCTTTGGGGAGTTGTAAGCAAATGAGAATGGAATTTTAACATGTTCAAAAATTGTGATAACATTGACATCTGAATAATCAGCATCTAAGTTCTGTCTTTCCTTTTTTATTTTTCCTTTTCTCTTTCTATTTCTTCTCTATTTTTCTCTGCCCCTTTCTTCCTACATTTTCTTCATTCTTTTTCTTTGTATTTGTCTCTCTAGCTCCCATACTCTTTCCTTCTTTGCTCTTTTCTCTCACTCTCTATCCAACTTCATTCTCTTCCTTTCCTACTCCGTCTTGTACTATTACTATATCTATTTCTTTCTCTCTCTATACACTTTCTAGTTGGAAACCATCAACCAAAACCATCACCAAAACTGTCTGTTTCTATTCTCTTTACTTTATCTCATTTGTCATTTGTCACCTGTATTTGTTCTCTTTTTCTTCTCTCTCCTTTTCCTTGACTCTTTTCTTTTTTCTCTTCTTTCCACTCATTTTTCTGTCCTCTCTTACTCCTCTTGTTTTTCTCTTCCTCTTTTTCTTTCTCCTCCTCTTCCCACCTTTTCTTCCTCCTCCCCTTCTCACCCCTCCTTGTCTTCCAATTTGATTACATTTTTAGAACGTTTTGTACATTTTATTTTAGTGTGAAAAGTATACAATTTGTATAAAAAGTATACAATTTGTATAAAAAGTATACAATTTGTATCTACAAGCACACATCATGACAATCATATTTGCACAATATCTAGGGCCTTCCTATTTTTCTGCTCCTCCTCTTCCCACCTTTTCTTTTTCCTCCCCTTCCCATTCATTCTTCTTTCCTCCCTCCCTCCCCCCTCCTCTTGTTTTTCTCTTCCTCTTTTTCCGCTCCCCCTCTTCTCACCTTTTCTTTCTCCTCCCCTTCCCATTCATTCTTCTTTCCTCCCTTGCTCCTTTTGTTTTTCTCTTCCTCTGCTGCTCCTCTTCTCACCCTTTTGTTTCTCCTCCCCTTCCCACTCATTCTTCTTTCCTCCCTCCCTCCTCTTGTTTTTCTCTTCCTCTTTTTCTGCTCCCCCTCTTCTCACCTTTTCTTTCTCCTCCCCTTCCCATTCATTCTTCTTTCCTCCCTGGCTCCTCTTGTTTTTCTCTTCCTCTCTTTCTGGTCACTTAGTTTGTGTCCGGCAGCATTCACCACTTTTTTCTAATTTTTTAACACAACATGCTACCAAAAGACGTCCTTACTCCTCCCCTTCCCACCTATTTTTCTTTCCTCCCTCACTCCTTTTGTTTTTCTCTCCCTCAATTTGATTACAGCGTGCATTCTATTAACAGCCTTCTTTTAGATCTCTCTTTTCATGTTAATCCAGGGTTTTATCTCTCCAAGGCTGCAATTCAGTTTCGTGCACAACAGTAAGTGCAAGTGACAGCACTAGATTCAACTGGTTGGTATTTGAAAGTTGTAATGCCATTTATACATCTTTCAAATCAATTATTCTCTTCAGTATTGCTTTTATCATCTCCTTTTGATTATTCAATGTCACAGAAAGTATTACACAGCAAAGATTTATTTTGATTTATGTAAAATCAATTTAGAACATTAATATTTCCTTTTGATGTTATTGGAAATAAATATAAAAATCAATATTATACACTAATTTACTCGAATTAGGGTCCTCATCTTGGTCCCACCGAACCAGAGTATATGACTTTTTTGCACTGCTCAACCCAATATTAAATAAAGATGAGGACACTAGTCCAAGTAAATCAGTGTATAATAATAATTTATTATCTCATAAATTCAGACAAAAATTATAAAAATCAAGCTTTAAAATTTTAATGAATAAACAGAAAATAATTTCCTATTTCCCACACCATTTAACGGTGTGATTTTTGTGCCAACAGTAATGTTTATATGTATATATCTCTGCTTCTATATGTACGTTTTTTAAAATGGATAAACACACTGACAATTTACCCAACAGCCCCCCTTTCCGGTCACGAAAACGGGAGCCCAGGAGTGGGAGCTGGGAAGGTCTCTCTGGTCAGGCAAATCACAGTGTCAACATGTCTCAGTTTCCTTTCTTAACATGCTAAATACAGTGGAACCAAAACGCGTTTCGAACTACACAAGCTAAAATAGAAAGAACGACAAGCTAACAAAGGCACTAGTACCAGACAACATTATACCTACCTTAAGTAACCAAATATTAACAACATCACTTTCTATAATTCTGAGATGTGACATTATCAGATTTCAAAAATTGTTTGGACTATTGAACTCATTCTTTATGTTGATTTTGTTGTTCCCACAATGTTTTGGCCAATCCATTCTGCAGCCTTCTTATGGGGGAAGTAGAAAATATGGTATAGCAGACCATATCTGGAAAGAGACAGGCTCACATTACCTTCTCTGGGATAAGGTCCAAATAATATACTGAACATCACTGGAGAGTGAAAAAATTGTGGCATATAATGGACAGGTGCTCAGCAAGGAAAGATTTAGAGAGCATCCCTGCATATGTAAATATGTTTTGAAATTCCCCACTTAAATAGGTTTTTAATGGAGGGTTCAATTTGAAATGTAAGTTTATGCTAAATTGGACCCTTAGTTTGTGCCCAGCAGCTTTTTTTAATGAAAATTCAGACCTTTTTAGTTATCACTGCCCACCAAAAGGTGAGAGAAGTAACTTATCACACCTTTTTCCATGTTTTAATTGATCACCCCAAATATGGCATGCTGCCAAAAGATGTTGGTCACATGATGGTTTCTATTGAGCGACTAACCAGACCTGTTTACATACCTGGTTACAATGTAAGGCAATAATAAATGAAAGAAAAACACAACAAAATGGTGAGATTGTCTTTACATGTTATAGTGATAACTTTATTAAACCGTAGCAGTAGCGAGTATAGTTACGTATTAACATACGCCATGTAACAATGTTCAGTGAATGTACTGAAGCCATTAATTATGCTACTTAATTGAGTTGAAAAGACCAGTGTAATTGCTGTATATTATTTAAACTATTCTATGAACACATCTTGAACATGTTAATTGTTCATCACGGCAAGACATCTTACCATGGCATGGCACTTTAATGTTTGAGTAAATGAG
>VCCN01006703.1:5567801-5585857 GCA_006491835.1 Architeuthis dux | reverse complement strand
GTCTCTAGACTTTTTCTAAAAGATTTTTTATCTCTCTCCAAGAAACCAGGTGACTAGGCCTGTACACTATTTATTGTGAATTTGAAAAAGAAAGGTCAAATTTCAAAAATCTGCTTTGTGAAGTTTTCTTGATAAAGTTTTTAAAAAATCAATTCATTATTTTATTACTGTTAGGGAATAGAGAATCAATAACTATTCATTTGATTTTAGGACAGAGTCTTCCAAGACAACATTTTTTGTTTTGATTTTCTTTATAATTTCCTTCCAGATGTCTGTTCCAACACTGAGTTGTCATCTGTCTATTATGTAATAAAACAAGTTGACGAATAGACTTGTTTTAGTGGTAGAATTAGAAAATACAGGTTGTCCATAAACAAACAAACATAGATAGGGACTTGATGTGCACCCTGTACAACTTAGACTTCTTTCATTTTGGTGGAGAGTTCTCACTTTATTCAAAATGTTGGTATGGGAGAGAATGAATAATATTGAACTATAGATGAAATTCCTTCTTCAGTCAAACAAAGAACCTGTAGGGACAGGAGACAAATGGAAAAACGAATATTCCAACATATGTGATATTTATTTGATGAGAACAAATAACAATGACTGAAAGATTGTGATGCGTCTTGCATTGAGAAATGTTCATCAGTTGATTGGAACAAAAGAGTCAATTGAATTAAAGTTCTTAAGAAGTTGTAATAAACTTGTCATGTAAGTGAGTGTATGGTCATGTCAATAAGTGTATGCATATGGTGTATAAATCAGGGACTTACTTACCTTTGTTGGTGAATGTGAGATTGTCTTGCGAGCGCAGGTGAATGTGTGTGAATATGTGAGTCGAACAGCCGTACCGACCAAGCACAAGGCTGTGACTGATGAAATCTGTCGATTTGTTCATAAGGGAAATAGGTAGGCTCCCACAGGCCTTGGATTTTAGATGCATTTTCATTGGTCAAAAAATAGTTGATATCTAAAATAATTGTTGGGCTACGGCTGCTGAGTCTATTTGAATTATTTAGTTGTTTGAACTCGCACCTTTTCAGTGATGCATTCTTTGGAGCCTATTTTGTTAAGATTTTTGGAGGATTTTTAATAAAGAGCCAACAAACCCATTTCGTCTGACCACCTCTGACAGCAGAGAAAGAATGTTTTAACATCCCCTTTCTGCTGTTTCTGCTTCTGCTTTCATTGATGCTGACCTCTGTGGCTAATTGGTTGTTTTTTTATACGTTTTCATGGTTAAAGCCACATAATCATAAATAAATCATGTGACCTAATTACATTCCTTCATTCGACCATGCATGGCATTGATGTGTTACATTGACATGTACTACAATGACCTTCTAAGGTCAAGCTACACTGCTGAATATATTACAATTAAGTAGTGTTATCTAATATCCCATTCATTAGAAGTGATGCAATTCTCACTGTTCTAGACAAGGTGATCAAAAACAGACAATCTATACTACCGTTAAGTTACACTGGTGATATCCGGACAGAAGTACAAAGGCCTTTAAGTTTAGAAGTATATGAAGAATAACTCTCCTCACTTGAATTCCAATACATCAAAAGAGAAAGAACTTATTATTGTTGTAACAAGATAAGGCATCAGTCGGACCGATAATGCTGGAGTTTGTCATGGCCTTCTCGTCATGGCCTCTGATGAATGGGAAGACTAAATTAAGACTGACAGGACAAAGAAATGGGAACACTATTTATTTGGGCAGACCAGCCCAGAAACAGCAGAAGAAATAAAATAGGGAGATACAGAGAGTGACAGAGCCATATCCAACTGCGGTTAAGCTTGTAATCCATGCACCTTCTTACTGTTCACTGCAGTATTGTATTGTGTTTTAAAAATAAGGGTCTCTCTCTCTCTCTCTCTCTCTCTCTCTCTCTCTCTCTCTCTCTCTCTCTCCAAAGAATAAATGTGAGATATTTTTCTATACAACATGTTTGCCTTGTTATTCCAGCAGGGATATAAGATGAGTTACATCTACTGTTTCATGTATTTTTGTCCATGGTCCTTTTTTTCTCAGCTGTACCTATACCCCTAGAAGTTGCCTTCATAAGACACAACACTATTCGATCCAGCTAACTCAATAACATGGTAACACAACATTTGACATGTTGTCCTTAATGACCATTATAGAAAGATATGTATATTCTCTGTCTATTCTTCAAACAGGTCTGGTTAGTCACTATAGAAACTGTCATGTGACCAACGTCTTTTGGCAGCATGCCATGTTGGGGGTGATCAAATAGAAAATTGGAAAAAGGGGTGATCAATGAATCAGTTACTTCTCTCACCTTTTGTTGGGCAGTGATCACTAAAAAAGTTTGAATTTTCAAAAAACAAGCGTGAATGCTGCCAGACACAAACTAAGGGACCGATTTAGATAAACTTACATTGCATATTGAATGCCCCACCTAAAAACCTATTTAGGCGGAGAATCTTCAAAAAAAACAAAATATCCGATTTTTCTAGACATAACAAGGAGTAAATATTTAAATTTTCAGCCCTTTAGCTCCATTGATTCAGCCTGTACTCATAATACATAGCCAGCCAGCCAGCCAGACCAACTTAAAAAGTGAAGAAACCTATGTTGACAGTTTTGGTTGACGGTTTCCAATAACATATTCTTTGCTATTGAAGACATTCTAAAAAGGCTAATTTATTCTAGGATGATAACTCTTTTGAGGCTCATTGAACTTTGGTGTTTCCAGATTACAATCAGCATGTTGCAAAACCTTTTTCTGGTTCAATAAAGCTTCTTATTTAAAGACTAGTAATGTACAAAAAATGACAGAATTATTTATGTATGGATCTGCACTTTTATTTATGTATGGATCTGCACTTCTGCCAAGGGTCAGAGTATCTGCGCACTCTGCCTTGGATCAAAGTATTCTGGCTAAGATCAAAGTGTAGTATCTGTCTACCTAGGATCAAAGTGTCGCTCTCCAGCACTTCTGATCAGAGCGTAATATTAGTGCACTCATTGAAAAGTGTTAAGAATAAAAAATATAAATATATATGGATACACACTGTTTTATATATGTGGATACTTTATGTAGCAAAATGAACCCTATAGATGGATAGATAGATAGATAGAATAAGGTCTGCTTTGGTATCCCAACTCTTGTCTTCCCCTGTCTGCGACTTAAGCTGATTTCCCGATCTCAAACAGGGTTGTGATATTCCAGGTCCCTATTCTGGTTTTTGCCTTTGTTATTAGAAGGTTTTTCAGTGAACTGGCTTTCCATAGGCTTTCACCAAGAAGTGTCATGAACCATTTTGAAAAGGAATCTTCCCGACCAGGCTCTTGCTGGAGTGAGGCTGATGCGGTTTCAGTAGCAAGTAGGTTTTACGGGATGGAGTTGCTAACCCCATGCCAAACTCTTTTCCTTTGCCCAGGCTTGGGACTGGAAAAATGATCCAAAAGGAACATCTTGGCAGAGTTATAAGTGTAATTAATTAAAGTATAATAGTTGATAATGCATTTTTCAATTTGACAAATGGAACATTTTTCTTGACTCTATACTTACAAAAATAATTTTAAATTTTTTACAATGTTGATAGTTTTTCAATCAGTATTGAAATAACTTTCAAAGCTGTTCAGACTTAAGAAATCTGCTTCCCTATATTATAGCTCACATTAATGTGATCACTCTTCTCTTCCATGTACAATGACATTTTAGAGATTTAGTTTTGTACTAAAATGAGCCCATAGATGGATGTATAGATAAATAGATAAATAGATAGATAGAATAAGTTTAAATGCGTTCTCCAGATGCCACTAACAATAAATCAGTTGATTAAAATGAACGCTTCAAAACATATAGATTCAATTGTATGTTTTCTTTTATTAAAGTGTCAAACTTATTGAAAGATAAGAATCCCAAATTGTTTTGGTTAAAAGGTGCTGGTTTTAGGAGAATATTTGTCTTGAATTTCAAAACATTCTGTCAGTAGTGTCAAACCGGGAGTGGAATGTTGGTTGACGATATAAAGTTAAACAAATTTTATTTTGGGAATTCAGAATGCAGAATAGGAATTTAATTTAACTGACAAGAAAAGTCAATAAATATTCAATTCAATAACAAAGAATTTGCTGATGCAAACAAAAATGATATAATGTTTTAATGTCAAGAAAAGATTATGTGTTAAATATTTGCATACTGATAAATAGAGGTGAAAAAAGAGAGTCGGAGAGACCAGGGCCAGCTATCTAAGAGGTAACTAGGACTTGTGTCCGCACCCCCTGCCACCCACTTACACAGGGGACATGGTCAGTCGAACTCAGTGTTTCTAGAACTGCACAGCTTTTTGACGTGAAGTGTAGAAATATGAGATAGATGCGACTTGGAGAGTTTTGGAAGACAGACAGTAGCAGCTGTGTGCGTTGACTTTTTGACATTGTTTGACAACTCATAATTCAACAATATTCTGGATGAGAACTTTAACTGACGAAGGATGTTGACAGGTTATAAACAGTAGATTTTATAGTATCACGTTTCTTACAGTGCAGATTCCCAGAGTGTTGCTACGAGTAAAGTCAAATAAAAATAAACATAATATTTAAAACTGACTTCGTTTTTATCTCAATGAACCAACTGACTTTCATATCAGTTCCTTTCATGGCACACGAAAGAATGAAATTCAAACCATATCCGACCAACAGCATCACTGAGTGTTGCCTAATTATTGTACACCCGGTATGTAACGGATCAACATAATCATAAACACCCTGTAATGTAACACTTTAGACTGAACAATCTCTTTGCTTTTTAAAATTATATCTCTCTTTGTCTTGAAAAATATCTTTTACCACAGGGATCGGCAACTAAATCTGGCCCACGAGTAAATATTGGAATAATATGCTTACATTTCATTTTAAAAGATTCGAAAGATGCCTTGATTGAAACAAATTGTGACTAAATTGTGTTCTTTGATTACTAATTGGCATCCTTGGTTAAGCACAAATGATTTTCTAGCATGCATTATTCATCGATTTATGAGGCAAAATAGAAATAGATATATTTAAATGGATAATGACCATATTTCAAGCTTTTTATGGCATTTATCTGTTTCACCCTTCACTCCTTAATAAGTGATCCGTCCCTCAGAGGCAAAAAGGTTGCCGACCCCTGTTTTACCATAATGTCATATAACTGAAGCTTTGAAGTATTTTTTTCTTCATGTATATTTTCTTCTAAAGCAGTGGTTCTTAACCTTTTTTACTCCATGCCCCCCCATGATAGCTCAAAAAAATTGATGTCCGTCTTACTATAAAAAATGGATGTCCCTCTTACTATTGAAAAAATTGATGTCCCTCTTACTATAAAATATGATGTCGCTCTTACTATTAAAAAAATTGATGTCCCTCTTACTATTGAAACAATTGATGTCCCTCTTACTATAAAAAATGATGTCCCCCTTACTATTAAAAATGGATGTCCCTCTTACTATAAAAAATGGATGTCCCTCTTACTATTAAAAAAATTGATGTCCGTCTTACTATAAAAAATGGATGTCCCTCTTACTATTGAAAAAATTTATGTCCCTCTTACTATAAAATATGATGTCACTCTTACTATTAAAAAAATTGATGTCCCTCTTACTATTAAAAAATTGATGTCCCTCTTACTATAAAAAATGGATGTCCCTCTTACTATTGAAAAAATGGATGTCCCTCTTACTATTGAAAAAATTGATATCCCTCTTACTATAAAAAATCGATGTCCCTCTTACTATAAAAAAAAAATATAATGATGTATCCTGTGGCAAATTCTTTGTAAAAAAATACTGATATATGAACTTTAGGAAACTTATTAAAATTTATTTTTATTTTATTTATTTATTTGAAATTTAGTAACAACAATGCAATTACCTCATCACTTTTAGAAACCTCACAAAGTTAATGAATTAAACATTAATTACTTACTATGGAATCTATTGTAAAAGGAATTACTATGGAATCTATTGTAAAATTAGGAATTAATAGTATTGTGCAATTAGGAATTAATCTGTTAAGCCTTAACATCTCAATTTTGAGCTATGTAACTATAGCCCGGCTCGTCAATGAAGAAAGGGAAGTAAAAGGGTCTGACACTTCTTACTGATATACATAGACAATCTTTATTCTCTGAAGTCTTGGTACAACATGATATACATAGACAATCTTTAGTACAATGTGAAAACTGCAATACAATGATAAAGCCGTGAATTAGGCAAAATGCACAATTACAGTTAAACATCATAAATCAACATACATAACGTTTGAATGTAGAAAACTGCAATACAAAGATGAAGCTACGAATTAGGAAAAAATACACAAGTGCAGTTAAAACATTGTAAATCAACATACATAGCGTTTGAACATAGAAAACTGCAATACAACGATGAAGCCACGAATTTAGGCAAAATACATAAGTACAGTTAAACATCGTAAATCAACACACAACATTTGAATGTAGAAAACTGCAATACAACGATTTATCCGCAAGACAGATACAAGTGCGGTTAAAACAGTAAGAATCAACAATATACAACATACATAGCATTTGAACACAAAGCGACTCAACAAATACATAAGGAAGAATAAGTTCATGAAGCTTTTCATCATCATCATCATCAACCGTTATAAGTCCACTGCTGGACAAAGGCCTTTCCCATCTCCTTCCATGACGACCTATCTTGTGCTAACCTTTGCCAAGTCTTACCAGCAAACGTTTCTATCTTGTGTCTGGTCTTTTCCTACTTTGTTTACTGTTCCATGGGCACCAATCGGTTAGCCTTTTCCCCCATATATTATCATCTCTTTTTGCTATGTGGCCAGCCCATCTCCATTTTTTCGTTTGGTTAATTTCCATGTTTCGCATCCATAAGTCATGGCTGGTATTATACAGCCATTGTATACTTTACGCTTTAGGCACATTGGCAAGGTGCTATTCAGAATGTCTCTATTCATACCAAATGCTTTCCAACCTATAGATGTGGCTATATCATAGTTCATGATGAATTGAACTTGAGCATAGAAGTTCGAGATGAAGGTGAAAACCATATTTACCATAATTTGGCCATTGCTGGTTGTAGATTTTCTTAGGACTTGTGTCGTGATTTCTGAGGAGAAGACATTTGTGCACCGCTCTGAAAGTTGGTTTTGCAAGACTGCCCCAGTAGCTTGTCTCGGGGCACTTAATATGGGCAAAGAAATGCGTGTATGTAAAAAATGTGTTTTCCATTAACCCCGGTGTCATAAGGTCAAGTTATTCTGACCCCAGCTTTGGCATGATCAAATCTGGAGTCCCCTTTTCGTAAGACTCAGATATCCATGAATTCAGCAGGAGGGGTCTCTGGGGGCTCGGCCTGCCGACTTGCCAAGTTGCTGGAGTCCCATCAGCTTAGGAATGTCCTTCTCGGTAACTCCCTGGAGACTTTTGGACCTACTTAAATTTCTTTAGCAAGAAACAAGGCAGGCGAAGCTCATACAGGGCTCTGCTTTGTCCCTTGAGGGCATCACTTTTTATCACGAAGCACCATACAATGACGTTTGGCTGCACCCTACCCCAATCCTTCACCTCTGGACACCAGGCTCTTTGTGAAACTATTTTTTCAATTTATCTCTGTACTGGCGCCAGCTACAAGCTATGCAATGTTTTTTGGTCTTCACACGCAAATTCCAAATTGCCCCCCAATATATTCAAATTGCCCCCTTGTGGGGCATGCATCCCACGTCCCACATTTAGAATCACTGTTCTAAAGCTTTAAAAAAGCACTCAATCTTTCACTTTACTAAGTATTAAGTTTTATGATACAAAATATTAGAAAAAAAATTTCAAACACTAGGGGTAACCTCAAATCATTGTGACCGTCAGTCAAATTCAGTACCATTTTGCCAGAATCATAAGTGCTTGATTAGTTATAGGATTAGCTTAAAACTTGTTCCCATCTGGCAATGTCACACAATTTTTATCCTGCAGATCTATTTTCTAGCCAGACAAGGTTATAGTGACCAGACATAGAGTTAGTCTCCTGAAAAGGACTATATTGATTGTAGTTCACGCAACATTCACATGTAATACTGTTCAACATATTGAATCCTATATTAATATTCCTTTCTTATATAAACCTTTATCAATTATTCCTTAATTTGTTGTCTTCTGAATTTGATATGCTGTGTCTAAGAATTAATATTCATTATAATAAATTGATATATGATATTCATTAAATCAATATCCATTAATTTAATATATATAATACACATTAATTTTATATGCAAATGAGTATGTTTGTATGGTTGTATGATGTTTGGTTGCCTGTAGTGTCTGCTAGCTGAGATCCTACAACTCATAATGGACTGGTCTAAATGAGATAGATTGTACAATGAATAATAGAATTAAAGGCTGGAAAAATGAGAGGTTCCCATATCAAAGAAGAATACCATTCAAAGTCTATAGACAAAATGTGTCATTCGCCTCTTTGATGTTGGCACACCGAAGCAGTGGTGTGCCAAAGCTTCCCTGAACAGTTACTAGCCTTTCCCATCGTTAGAGGGGGATCTTTTGTCTGCTGTAGATTGATGGTCACATTGTCTATCCATTGTTGTAGTCGTCTTGGTCATAATTCATTAAAAACTTTTGGAGATATTGCGATATTCCCTTCAAACTTTGCTTTTGAGACCAGGACAGTTATTTGAAATTTACCTATTTCGAAATGTACAACGGGTAAATTTTCATATTTTCATTCACATTTTTTTTAAATCAAATTTTTTCAGAAAAACAGCAACATATAAATATAAATTAACATGTATATACACAAAAGTGGTCACAAAAGATTTAGAAGGGAGTAGTTTTTCAAGATTTACGATTGTACTGTAATTCATTCCCAAGAACCAGAGCCCAAAATATAATCTCCCGTTGTGTTCTCATTATATGTTCCTTGGTAGTGGCGTTCAAAGTCCAGTATATCCTGGTGGGAACATTCACCATGCTCCTTCGAATACCCTTCAATGTGTCAATATGTTAATATATCATATACAAAGAAAGATAACACTGTTAGCTTTCTTTGTTAATGATCAGTAGTGGAACTCTCCCTTTTCTCTGATATTTTACCGTGTTCAAATCAGTTAGTGATTCAACATCCTAGCATGTAGACGTGAACGTTTGAGTGTAAATAAAAGAGAATTGAAGACCCCAAGAAGCGTATGCATTTATATTGTGTTATATAAAAGTTGACGGCGGACAAGTGGATCTACAGAGTATAACACAATGTTTTCCTTGAATTTATCAAGATTAGTGTCAAGGATATGGACTTTGAGGGACAGCCTGCAGCCCATTTTACCTTAGTTTTTCACCATAATCTTAACCAGGTCCACATAGCTTTCAACCTTGTGATTGCCCTGGAAGCCCCTAACCACTGTGACAAAGCTGTACCAAGCTCCTTTCTCCTCCCTAGTGAGCTTCTTGAAGGAATTCCCTGCACTCCAGGATCTACTTTATCGCTGGCTTTTATCTTTGGCTCAGAGAGTACTCTGGTAAGATATGCGTGGCCAACAAGGCATATTTTGGCATGCCTATCGGTGATCTAGACAATTTCTGGGAACTTCATTTCACCAACAGTTTCAAGACCTAGCTAGATGCCTTGAAGTATCATGAGTTTGGCTGGGAGGTCATCAGAGACTTCAAAATGGTAGCATTCCTGATGGGTCTCCAAGTGTATCTGCTATCTTTGCCTTTGGGACAGCAGGGACACCTTGGTGCACTACCAAAGGCCATAGCCACCCCTGAATGTGGAGATGAACAATGTCACATGGGAGCCACTGGTTGACCTCGGGAAGGTGTTGATGCCACCACTGCACATAAAATTAGACCTCATGAAACAATTTGTCACAGCTCTAGATAAGTAGTTTACAGCTTTCAAGTACCTTCCCTTAGGCTTCCTGAGGCAACATAGATAAATTACAAAATATCAATGTTCTGATCACAGAAGCTAAGTTTGAAGGGAATAATAGCCATTTTATATACTCTTCAAACATAATCAATCAGGAAGTAACACTTATTACCCAGGAATAGAAATAAGTAAAATGAAGTTGCTTAGTGTAATCATTGCTTTCACTGACTTCAACACCATTTAGAACTGTTTTGAATCACTATCCAATTCACTGCTAGAGTAACATGACCCAAGACAAAGATCAATATTGTTGTGTGTATATATATCTTCGACGTCAATGAATTAACTGTGAATGCATCCAATGCCGAGGTCACTCCAAATTTAACCAAATTTTCCTATTTTTAATTAAAATTCATTGATAACTTTCGGAGATTTTATTACAAGAACATATAGAACGATGTCGGGGAGGTAACTGTGCATTGATCCACATACACACAAACAAATAAAAAAACAATTAAATCACTTCTTCCTTTCATTAAAAAAAACAAAAACATTATTTCATAGTAATTATTGTGAGTATCATTTACCTTTTTTCCTATTTTTTTTCATAAAACGATATTCAACTTTATTTTGTAATGAAATAAGTTTATTAGAATAAGTTTCTTTCTATGACTCTTTTTTCATACCACCAGGGCCAAATTGGGATCCCAAAACAGCCCGGGCATATATCGGCCATTATTGTATGCAAGTGGTCCCCCCCCCCCAAGTATTATTCTAGGTCTGTGAGCTTGTGGAGTGGGCAAGCCGTTGGGTCAATTGACTTGTCGAGTAAGCAGATCTTTCAAAAGCCTGGGTAAAATTCATTTAAATAAAAGAGGTCCTTGGTAATGAAAAAGTTTGGAACCACTGATGTCGGCTATGATTCTGGCGAGCGTAGTGTTGGAGGGGGGTTCTAATACAGGTATGTCACTTCCAAAATATCGGCATTATTACATCATAAAGAACAACAACAAAAAATATCTGACTAAAATGTTAAATGTTTATTATAAATAGCTAGAAAATATAAAATCAATAAAATTATAAAATACTACTATAAATTACTACAATAAATAATACAACCGTTCTGGGAGCTAAATCCAGCCTACTCCTAAAATCGACCACTAAAGTTTTGGGAGTTTAAGGACTTGAAACATTTAAAGGATTATTAATTTATTCAAAATGCCAACCGAAGGGGTGTTATTCAACTGGAATATTGTGATGTGTATGTTCGCAAAGATTTACAGCGATCGCTTGCTTAGTGTCTCTCATCTCTAATTACTACACAGTAACATTTAAGTGTTGCAGTATTACAAACATAACTTAGAAAATTGAATTTATTGGAGTTGGCTGAATTTAGCTCCCAGGACGATCACGGTACTTCATCCCACTGGCTCATGGTTCGATCACAAAAAAGCCTTATTTTAATAACAAACGCTAAAAAAGAAAATAACAACAAGACCCAAGGAGACTATATATAAATATATATATATATGTAGACATTCAATAACTGAATACACAGAATAAAATTAAATTTATCTGCAGACATGATATAAAAACAAGTTAATTGCCTGATTTTTCATGAAACAAATTATTAAGCAATAATAACTCAATTATTTGATAGACGATGATACACATGACTTTGTGACGTGATTTTTGGTATATGGTAAAAATATGCAGTTATTCAAATGAATGAGATAAGTTAAACGCATTTTCTCTATATTCAGTACTTAACAAATAAATACCAGCTGCGGATATAGCGTAATAAAATGTATATAATATTGTTCCTTTATGAAAATGGAAAATGTGTGATATATAAAGTTAAATTATATTGTACAATTAATATAGCTAGGCAGGCATTTTAGAGAAAGTAGAATACTTTAACAAAAGTTAATGTGATTAGAACATGAACGTATAATGTTCCTGTATAAAACTGCATACTCTTTTTAACAGCTAGTCTAGTTAATCAAAGAATAACCAAAAAACTATGTCCCAATACAAGTACATACTGATAATTTCTCAAAATAATTTAAATTGGAGCATAAACATGTTCAGGGCTGGCCCATCTATTAGGCGAACCTAGGCAGTAGCCTAGGGAGCAAAGGTCATAGGGGTGTAAATGTTAGAACACAACCGGGGGTGAAAATTTCAAGTTTCATCTGGGGCGAATGGAACCCTTTGCACAAATTTCAAGTGTCACCTAGGGTGCATGAAACCTTTGCACAGGCCCTAAACTTATTAGATTACTATACTCTTTTTTTTCAATTGCAGTTCACCAAATTGAAAAAAAGGCTGTAATTCCTGAAGTAATAACATTTAAGTAAAAACCAGGGAGGAACAATAAAAGATTTATTACATTTCAGTAGTTCAGATTTTTTTTCTGATGAGGTTTTGCGACATCAACATTTTCCAAATCTTTTTCATAAAGCTTGTAGTAAACCCAGGAAATCTTTAATCTGCATTGGTATGACAATACGAAATTATGACAAACCATTCTTGTGGTTGAATAGATAACCATCTAATTTCCCAATTCATGGGGATTTATAGGGGAATTGCACTATCATTAAGGGCTTGATATAAATGGGTGTAATTTTGTTGCCGAACAGAAGAATTAGAAAACCATTTATTCGTTTCTGCAATGAGAAACTCAAAGTTTTGGGGAATAAGCTGAGAAGAGGTATGGGAAATTTCTAACTGCAATGAATGGCATGTTTATTAGATTGTGCATGCTTCTTCAAATTTCAGTACTTAGCTTCAATTTCAGACTTTACAATGTACTTTGGCATTATCCCCGGAAATTACCATTTTCCCCCTAGGAACATTCGTCTTGTAACCACTCCTTACTGAACTTCTGTTCATATTGTTTAGATTTACTATATCTCAGAAATATAATTAATGAAAGGAGATTTATAAAATTTAAAAAAATTAAACTCAACTTACCTGTTCCCGTTTGATTTTCTTTCTCTTCTTCTCTTTCCTTATTTTGCAGGGTTAATATATTTTTTCGGCCCGTCTAATGTGGTAAACTGTTTTTTTCGTCCAGCTACAGGTGGGTTTTACCCCCCCCCCCCTTTTTCAGCAGAGGGGCATATGTGAAGGCATAGTGATTAACCTTCTCTAGCCAATTTTGGGGCATCTGTTATTTATCCAAATTCTCTGATTTCATCACCTCATTTCTGTATATCATCTCTTGCTTATACAAGGCACACCTTTCCCCTTCATTGTTATTGACAATAGGTATTCTTTTTTTTAAAATTCCTATGTACTTCATTACAAAAACTTATTTTGGTTCTCACCTTCAAGGCCTGGAGGCAAGGACATCATTAATTTGATTAAACAGTTGATAATTTCTGACATAGAATTACATATACAGACACCTACAACACCTAGGGCAATTTAGAGATAGATTATATTGGTCCATAGAGGACTTAACATTAAATTATACATAATAATTTTATGAATATTTCACTTTTATTTTGAGATTTTTGGAAAATGATAGCTGAAAACAAAAATAGAAGTGCCCAAAGAAATGTTATGCACTCGGCTCATCAATGTCAAATTCGGCCCTGTCAGTTGCACAGAACTATTGAAACTTCATTGTATGACAGCCAGGGCTGGTTTAAGGCATTTGAGTGCCCTAGGAACTGATAAAATATTGGTCTCACTAATGTTTCAAATTGTATATATTTTTATAATATTTAAATTTCTTAAATAATGTGAAATATACTTTTAGTCAGCACCAAATTTTACATAAGCCCTAGGCAATCTGCCTATTTTGCCAAATTGATATGGCCCTGATGACGGCCCACTATGAAATATATTTGACTTATGCAGCACACCAACTGTAAAAATGAAACGAATTAGATAAAATACATCACTGTAGTCAATGAACTTTCATATCAGCCTACGGATATACTTACTCATAACCCCTTTGTCCTTTCATCCGTCTCTAAAAAGATTGAGATCAAACAAAATCAAATCTAGTGACAAAACCACTAGATTGACAACTCTGTGGTGGGAGTGGGGCATACATAAGATAGATACAGGACACGTTCAAAGCTCGAAATACATGTTTCCGAATTTGTAAAGATTTATTTTAAAAATGTATGCAGTACATTATTGTGACACTGCACACTGTTTGAGAACAACAAGCCTACTGACTATGCACTAGGCGGCACCGGCCCACTGACTGAACGGCCCACCAGGATTTTGCCTGGTTGCCCAGCAGCCCAATCCGACCTCACTGACAAGTGGTGACTTTTCTTACATGACATTTTGTCCTAAGACTTTATATCCGATCACCCTTTAAAACAGCTTGAGTTGAGTTGAGACTTTTAAAAACAATTAGTAATTGTTTTGCTAATCAAATAAATAAAACAAAGAGATTAAAAAAACATATTTGCGCCAGTATGACTGTGGCCTTAGAAAAAATTTGTTAAATGGGAAAATTGTTTTCCTTTTCTGCACAAGTGAATGATTTGTGGGAAATTTTACTTTTAATAAATAAAAAAAAAAGTGTAGTTCAACAAATTAAAATAAAACATTTATTTTTATTCAGTAAAAAACACTGACATAATTTTTTAGAAATGAGTAAGACATATTCAAGTAACATACACCAAGGGTTTGTCAAAATTTGATTAGATGGTTATATAATTTCAAGCTGTATTTATAATAAAAAGGATTTCTGTTTTTAAAGGGAGTGCCGGTGACCAAGTGGTTAGTAATACAGAAAAGGGAATCAGCGAGCCGAATTCAAACTCCGACTGAGATCTGCATCTCTTCACGCTAATGCCCAGACTAGGGAAAGACATGAATCCATCTCTTCTCCCCCCTCTAACAATGGGTAAAATAGCGGGTGAATTGAACGCCACAGTCAATTTCACATATCACAAGCCTCAAAGAACTTTGTAGTCTAGCTGAGACAGAGAAACTTGTGATATATGGAGCCTGGGCAGGAACGACAGAAGCCATAGCCAGCAAGGGCACTACCTTATTTACCTACTTTTGTTTTTTTACAAAAAATAAATAAATAATGATGTGTGAACAACATTGCCAAATTTCATACTGTATTATCAACATCTAAATTTGTAAAACAAATAAGACAGGATGTACATGCCAAAACATAGTATAAGTTTTGGTGAGATGAAATAAAAAGCGTGGTTTTACTTTCAGGTGAATTAATCTACAAAGATTTCTTTTTAATTTTTTATCAACAAATAAATCTGTTGAAAAAAAAAAAAAAAAAAATGAAATCTGGACAGAGTATCCAAGTCCAGAAGGTGGTTGATGCTGACAGTTTTATCACCTGAGAAGTGATATAAGCATCTGTGAAGTATGAAAAAAAAACAATTTTTCAGACAAATTTCGCCAACCACCATTTTGAATAGGAATACCAGTCTTTCATTTCTGCCAAGATATTTTCTTTGATTAATGTTTCAGCTGATGCAGATAAGAATCAACTTTAGGCAAAACAAACAGCTGCATGTGTTTATGGCAGCCTAGTGGTTAAAACATTGGGTTGCAGGTTCTAAGGACTATGGTTTTGTCGTTGGTGCCAAGCTAGTTATACTGTTGTTAGTCAATTACTCTACTTACTAAGCTAGTGATACTGTTGTTAGTAAATTACTATAGTTGCAAGCTAGTGATACTGGTATTAGTCAATTATTCTACTTACCAAGCTAGTGATACTGTTGTTAGTCAATTATTCTACTTACCAATCTAGTGATACTGTTATTTGTCAATTACTCTATTTGCCAAACTAGTGATACTGTTGCTGTCTATAGTTTTGAGAAGGGTCATTAACATTCAAACAGTTTTTCAGACGATTGAACTCCTTGTTGTTTGTGTTGTTAACACAACAAGGCGTTCAATCGTCCGAAAAACTCTTTGAATAGTGATACTGTTGTTAGTCAATTACTGTATTTGTCAGCCTATTTGACACACCCCACCAAAAAGAAGTATCCAAATTTGACATTGCAATCACTATACTGTTTGAAGGTTTGATTTGTGCAGCTAAGAGATAAGGATGGACTGTGGAGTAGTCAAATGAGGTTTTTGTCAAATATATCTTATAGATCAGCAAATACATGAATTTTTATTTAAAATATAATCATAAAACAATGTATATATGGAGCAGTAGTGTTTCAGAAAGAAAGAGAAGAGCCAATACGTATTACACCTGTAAAGATGTGATGTCAAACATCTACTTATAAACTGGCGATTATTAGAAGTTTACTGTAGTTTAAAGAGGCTGATGAATTTTACACAGTATAAATATATGGAGCAGCAATGTTTTTCATTTGAGGAAATCATATCTTCATACTTAATGTTAATTTACCACTTGTTATTTATTACAGCGCAATCAGAAATAAAGAGTAAGCCTTCGGTGAGAATCGAACTCACACCCTCATTGCCAGAGGGAGACTTGTTTACGCCTAGCTGCTTTTACTAATCAGCCACAAAGACTTTATGGGTTAGCAGAAGCTGATTTACACTTATAAAATCACTCCCTACAACCGACTCTCTGCACCATATTTATGTTGTTTTACATATGAGACCTAGTAGTCTTTTTTATAAATCAATCTTTATTATTATTGGATGAAGTATTGTAACACACCACTTAGCATATTTGATTTTTACTCAACTGTATTCAAGCATTAAATTTTAGAAACTTGTTTTGTCATGACAACACATCAAAACAAGTAAGCCAAATTCAGTAACAGAGTTAAAGATGAAAGGAAAATAGATTGAATACTTCGAGCATTCACTTTCTTGTATACTAAGTTAAGATCAGTTTTCACTAAATAACTTCCAATGAAAACCTTTTATCGTTCACTGATTTATTCGGATCAGTGTCCTCATCTCCGTTGTTATTGCCACAACGTTTTGGCCATTGTACTCTCCGGTCATCTTCAGATGTCTGTCATACTTGGTAACCTTCACTGAACCCTATATTTAATTTACAGAGGTAGATTGATCTCATAACGTTTTCTATTTCAGGAGGGAGAGGAATATCTCATAACGGTTATTCTTCCTAGTCAGAGACCTTGCAGTGTCATTTGTCTGCCTCTTCTACTAAACCAACATATATGATTTGTTTGGCATCACCTGACTTGAACATACAACAGCCAGGCAGGTTGCTAGATGCACTTAAGCAACGTCTTCATTCACACGCCCAAATGGTGAGTGGATAAAGACGTGAAATTAAAAACCAAAATGAGGACAGTAATCCGAATAAATCAGTGAATAATAATGATAATTCCTCAAAAATTCAGAAAGAAAACTTTTTATTTACAAAAGAAATAATTCTTTGTATTCAACAGTCAGCCAGAAGGAACAGACAGTAGTAAGAGACAGCGGAGATGGGGTGAAGGTTGGTTTCGTAGTCAGCTAGTGGCAGCTATAATAGGAGAAAAGAAGAGAAAGAGAGATAGAAGATTATGATATCATATCACCAACATAGGCTGGCTATTCATTTTAATAATAATGATAGCGCATATGTTATTTGGTTGATATTCCTAACTATCCTCGGTGAAAATACCAGAATATTCAACAATAGACCACCTACATACAATAAATCAAATCATCGAAAAGTCATTAGAATACAACAAAACACTTTGTTTGGCCTTTGTAGATTATGACAAAGCATTTGACTCGGTAGAACATATGGCAGTCTTTAACTCAATGCGAGAACAAGGTGTTAATGAGAATTGCATACAAGTCATTCAAAATATATACGAAGATGGCACTGCAATAATTAGACTACACAAAGATACAAACAGGATAAAGATAGGAAAAGGAGTAAGACAAGGAAATACAATATCGACTATTTACAGCGAGCCTTGAAAGCATCTGACTGGGAGGGAATGTGAATAAACATAGACAGAGAATATTTAAACCACTTGACATTCACTGATGACGTTTTCGTGATGCCAGAAGCATCGGAAGAATTACAAAACATGTTGACTGATCTAAATAGGGAAAGTAAAAAAGTAGGCTTAAAGATGAACAGAACAAAGACAAAAGTAATCTTCAATGATAAAGTCCCCCCAAAAGACCATAAGAATAGAGGGCAAGGCTCTAGAAGGACAGGTAATAAAGTTAGAGAAAGACCATGAAAGCGAAA
>VCCN01006703.1:5553291-5567450 GCA_006491835.1 Architeuthis dux | reverse complement strand
TAAATTAAACAGTGGTAGTGGGCAGTGATCACTAAAAGGTGCAAATTTTAAAATAACAAGTGAGAATTCTGCTGGACACAAACTAAGGGATCAATTTGGCATAAACTTACATTGTATATTGAACCCACCACTAAAAATCTATTTTGGGGTGGGAATTTTCAAAAAAAAAACAAAAACATTTTCCCTACTCATTGAATAACCTAAACCCAGCAACAGTATTTAAACCAGTGTTGTGGGTAGCAGTGATTAACTAAACCGAGCAACAGTATTTAAACTAGTATTGTGGGTAGCAGTGATTAATAATTCAGCAAAAAAAATTGAGATGGGCTGGATACTTAGCAAGAAGAGATGACAAAAGACTAAACGATTGGTGCCTATATGACTTTAAACACAGTAGGAAAAAAACCAGACACAAGATGGAGGGATGAGATAGAAAGGTTTGCCGGTAAGATATGGCAGAGGTTAGCGCAATCACATTCATCATGGAAGGAGATGGGAAATGCCTTTGTCTAGCGGTGAACTTATAATGGCTGATGATAATGATAAACAAAACATCTTACTTATTCTGTGTGTGCCAGAAAAATATCAGCCAGATAAAAAGGGAAAAAAGAGGGTGGAAGAGATTGAATCCTGCTGAGATATTGGCAATAAGAAATTCATGGACAACTCACAAAGAATTTGTAAAAAGAATCTCACACCAGATGATAAATCTTATACTTCAAAAATCATCAATCATCAAATCATGTAATAGGTCTGGTTAGTCACTCAACAGAAACCGTCACGCAACCAAATCTTTTGGCAGCATGCCATGTTGAGGGTAATCAATTAGAAAAAACAGTGATCAATGAATAAGTTACTTCTCTCACCTTTTGTTGGGCAGTGATCACTAAAACAAAGTCTGAATTTTCAAAAAAACAAGCGGGCACAAACTAAGGGATCAATTTAGTATAAACTTAAATTGAAAACTGAACCCCCCACTAAAAACCTATTTAGGGGGTGAATTCTAAAAAGAAAACGTTTTTTTCTACTTTTCTAGTAAATGGTTGAGTTTTCAGCCTCTTAGCTCATTTGGTACAACCTGTATGTGTGATACATACATGCATAAATAGCCAGCCAGCCAGATCAACTTAAACACTGAAGAAACCTATGTTGATAGTTTTGATGACAGTTTTGGTTGATGGTTTCTAATAGCCACATAATATTGATATTCACAAGGAATAAGTAGTGAAAACTTATAAGTATAGCTTAAGGATAAAGTATCAGATCACAGGCTTTGGATTTTTGCCAAAATAAAACCTCTTTTGTCGAATCAGAAAATTAATCCTTCTGTCTATAACTTTGAGAAGAGTCATAAATATACCAACTTTTTTTCGGACAATTCAATCTCTTCTTCCCAGCTTTGTTGTTGACACAACATTTCGTCCAATTCATTCTATGCCTGTACACATGATAGATACATGCGTACATAGCCAGCCAGCCAGACCAACTTAAAAACTGAAGAAATCTATGTTGACAGTTTTGGTTGACAATTTCTAATAGCCATAGAATATTGATATTCACAAGGCATAAGTAGTGAAAACTTACAGGTATAAAGGATAAAGTATTGGATCACAGGTTTTGGATTCTGAGTTTTTTGCTGAAAGAAAACCTTTTGTCGAACCAGAAAATGAATCCTTCTGTCTATAACTTTGAGAAGAGTCATAAACATACCAGCTTTTTTTCGGACTATCTAATCTCTTCTTCCCATCTTTGATGTTGACACAACGTTTCGGATGATTCATTCTACGGCCTTCTTCAGGTGTAATATGTAATATCGCTTTCATTATGGATCAAAGATGGGTAAAAGAGATTAAATTGTCCAAACAATAGTTGGTATGAATCCTTCTCTTTAGCAGTCAGTCTTATTTTTTTTTAAATCTACAATACACATGTGACCAGTATTTCTATAATTGACAGAGAGTCCAATTTACTTGAAATTTGCTCTTAAATTGTCTAAACTTCCATCCCAAGTGCTTGTTTGGTGATGATCATTAACATATAACTAACCCTCCTTTTATTTTCTACTGTTCTCTTTCTTCTGATTTGGATTTAAAACCAAAGAACATTTTTCCTGGCAGCCATTTACCGTATATGCCAGTATATAAGATAGACATTTTTTAAAAAAACTATGCAAATATTACACTGCGTCCAATGCGCTGGTATTATGGTTCCCAACTGGGGGGTAGGCCAAAGGGGGAATAAGGTTATTAGGTAAAAATAAAAGTTCAGTCTAGAGATAGGGTTTTCTGCACTTCTATCTATCAAGTCGAAGGCTCAAAATAAGCTCCAAGTTGAGAATGATTTAAGATGTGCTCTCTCACTACAAATCGAGGAATTAGTAGCAAAAAAACAAGAACAGAGATCACATTGATGTGTATATCAGTTATGATAGCAGAATTCTTATTTTTTTTGTGATAAATTTGAATTTCAAATGATGTGTTCTAATTATTTTCACTTGGTTTCTTTGAGTAACAAATACATAGCAGCAGCTATACAATTATAAAATTACACTAATTCTTAGTATAAAGCTGTCTAATTATACACAAAATAAAGTTAGAATTTGAAATTATTCTTTGTTGCAACTTAATAAATGGAGGGGGGATTACCAGTAATTTTATTGACAAAAGTGGGGACTGACTCAAAAAGGTTGGGAACCACTGTTCTAGGGGTTCATTTACTGAAGCTTGATATGGACAGTTATGGAGCTTAAATACCCTTGTAAACCATTCGTCTTAAATTCCAGCATATATGGTAAATGAAATTTGGAAAGTTTTCCATAAGTGTTCATATTGAATGCTGTCATGTTTTATGGACTGAAGAATACATATTTGACTTAATTCTCAATCTGACAGTAGATAATACCACACAGCCAGCTTGTAAGTGAGAGTAAAATAAAGAGAGGAAATTACAATGAAGCAGAAGATGAATCTGAACCAATAACGAACTGTCAATTGTTCATACCAGACAATTGCTTAAAAATTATCTTCTTGGTTTTATCAGATCTAATTAATTTGGTATATTCAATTATTTATATTTTTAGTTCTTATTTCTTTCCAAGAGTTGTTCAGACTATTGAACCCATTCTGAGCATTGTTTCTGTTGTTAGCACAACGTTTTGGCTGATCCATTCTACGGCTTTTTTTCTTCAGATGTACAATCCATAAGGAAAGAGAGGGGTTTCTTTTCTACAGAAAACTGAACAACTTATGGAATGATAATGACTCTTCTCAAAATTGTAGCCTCACTCAGACTTAGTTGCTCAACACATGAAGCAATGATTTAGTCCAGTGGTCTCCAAGCTTTTTTCACAATACAAACCCCAAATATTACTGAGACACTTAGAAAGAACCCTTAAACTTGATAATGTGTTATTAATGTTTTACCTAATAATATATGTACATATCTTTTCATTTACCTTTTATTAAAAACTGTACCATTTTATAAAATCTCAGGAGTGAAAAAAATGTTGCTCGTTCACAAAATGAAACCTTTGTCAAAACCAAAATGTTTTATGTAATATTAATGTTTTACCTAATATTAACAATTTTGATCAAGCTTCTCTGTCCAACCTTACTGACAACTCCGTCTGAACACTATTTTTTTTCATGAACGCCCAAAGATCTTTCTCAGACACTTTATGTTTGTACAAACCCAAGTTGGTGACCACTGATTTAGTTTATATTCCTCGAACAATCCATGGCGACCCAATCATTGTAGCAACTGTGGGTTTTTACAGGGCCGGGGTACTAGCCCGACGCCCAAAATGGACTACCTTACTGCAAATTACAAGAAGTGGATTCATGCCTTTCCCAAGGTAATTAGTGCGAAGTGAACACAAATTGTTCCAGCCAGAATTTGAACTCGGTTCACCGATTCCATTCTCAGCGCCGTCAACCATTAGGCCATCCACACCTCCCAAAATTATAGACACTATCCTTATTTCTTGTTTGTCCATAACGCAAGGTTTCAAGCATTTCAAGGATTTGTACCTTTGTCTGTTCTTCTATTAGATCGATAGATTATATCAACCAAAACTGCCAACTTAGGTCTCTTCAGTTTTTAAGTTGGGCTGGATGGCTGGCTGACTATGTATGTATCAATATTATTAAGTATTAATCTGATGATGACATAGATGCTGAATTTTATCACACATTTTAATATAATGATTAATTCTATATCTTCCACATTAAACCCATAAGAACCCAGACCCATTTCTACTTGAAAGAACATTATGTGGGATTCTGGTTAGGCAAATAGGCACACAGTCACGTGACTGCACTAAGATGTTTAGACTTCATGAGTTAAAATCAAGGGTTCTTATGGGTTTTAATCTACTCTGTGATGAAGCTTCTGTGTCAGCAATGCTTCATTCATATATGTATACAGGGCCAAAAGTCTGGATCTATAGGAAAATATTTATTATTATATGGTGGAGCAGAAACATCTGACACTTTAAAATGTTGTTCCTTTCGTTACAGGTTGAGTTAACTGATGGCTTTTTGACAATCTAACATTACACTGCTTGGAGTTTAGTCAGCATGGATTGTTGGTCAGTACAACAGCGTGTTATGCAGTAGAAACGTTCATCAAAACAGTGATTGACACAGTGTTCTATAAACGTTCACTGTGTAGCTGTTGCAGAGTTTGTTTTGCTGAATGTATTTACAGCATAAGATGCTGCTGTACCAACCAACAATCAATGCTGACTAAACTCCAAGCAGTGTACTGTTAGATTGTCAAAAAGTCATCAGTTAACTCATCCTATAATGAAAAACATTGAAATTTTTAGATGAGGGATCATCAGTTTGTATAGATTTTTTAGGACTGAATTTTTAGATGAGGGATCATCAATATGTTTATGTTTAATATACTCAACAGACAAGCAGACTCGATAGAGCTCTAACCCAAATCCTTTGGAACTAGCATTCCAAGGGAAATTATGATCACTGCCACCTATATATGCTTGGGGTGATCAATTAAAAAGTTGGAAAACGGTGTGATCAATGAATAAGTTACTCCTCTTGCCTTTTGCTGCCCGGACACAAACTAAGGAACCAATTTAGCATAAATTTACATTGAATAAAAACATTTTCCCTACTCATTGAGGAGAGTGTGTGTGCAAAATTTCAAGTTTCTACTATGAAAGGGCTGGGCAAAGTCCGGATACATAAATAGATACATAGATACATATAAATGTGAGAACACATGAATAACCTAAACCAAGCAATAAACCAATGTTGTGGGTAGCAGTGATTAATAATTTAATGAAAATGTTATTTAGTGTCAGTACAAACATAAAAAAGTGACTAGTTAACTCTCTCTATCTTGTGAAAATAGAAAGTTTATAAACAAACTTGATATAGATTCATTCATTTTGGGTATTTTCAAAAATAAATGGCCAACAGGGGAGGCAAGAGGTAGTCTAGAGGTAATATCAGTAGCAGACTTAACCTTGTTAACAGCAAAGAAAACCAAGAAAAGGCAAGAAAAAGGCAACCTTACCTTGCAAAAGAGTCGTACTCCCATACCTTGTAAGGCTTCCTTTAAAAAATTGCAACAAATCTCTCTGTTGCGATTTGTTTTGTTGACGTTTGGTGCCAAACTTTAAAACTGCAGTCTCGTAAACAGGTGAAATAGTTTAAGAGTAAAAGTTACTCAGTTTAAATGGTACAATTTACTTGTACCCAAGTTCAAGGGGGGTGTAATCTGTAATAATATGAAGAGTAACCATTTCACATGGAATAACAATTGGGTCCTCAGTAATCGGATTTCAGTAATTATTTCTGAAAGGTTCTTTTTTCACAGTTCTTTTTCGTTCAACATTCAACAATCTGTAACAGAGTATTTTTTTTGTCTGAAGAGATAAGGCTTTTTAATACTTATAGTTTCAACCAGTCTCCCATTCTGATAGGCTGAACACAAAATTTGCATGCAAAAAGAGAAGGACCTCTTCCATAAATTTAAATATAAATCCATTAGCTTTTTTTTTTATCTAACAAGGTTGTTTTTTTGCCAATCCTCTCTGGGCCAGAAGAGAAAAATAAGGGTTAGTACACTTTTTCTGATATCATTAAATACTTTGATTCTGGAGATTAAAAAGATGAAAACCGTTGACTTTGCAACATACCTAGCCAATTGCAAAACATTACAAATTGACTATTATTAATCTTTGACTAGTATACTATTACTAATACAACTAGTGTATTTAAAAACAATAACAAATATGGTGCCGAGCAATCAGGTAAAAATGAAGGATGAGTTTAAGGGTAAGATTTGTTCTTCTGCCAGCCATAAGAGCTCTAGTAGCTCAATTGATAGAGCAGTTGCCATACATAGGCAAGTTCACCAAGGGAAAAGGGATGTGAGTTTGAGTTCGCCTAGAATTTATTCTTTATTTACTCACTGCCGTAGACTGATGGTCTGAGTAGTTGTGATGAAAAACAAATAAAATTAATATTCAAATATTTCTTTGGACGATTGAACTCCTTTGTTTGTGTTGTTAACACAACATTCTGGCCAATCCATTCTTCGTCCTTCTTCAGGTGTAATATCCAAATGTGATGGGGTAAACAGAAGTTTTTCATTTCAAAGGAGGTAACCCTTATAACATAGTATTCGGGTGTTTTTTGTCCTTGTCTTGCTGGGTTTGGGCCTGTTGAGCAGCGGAATCCACAACAGGTTGAACTCTACACTTGACTAATGCATTCAGTCGACATGTTGATATGGGCTGCCTCTTTTTTTCTCTGCTTCCAACAGTATTCTCTCTCAATAATCTAGACTTCTTCCCAGTTTACCCCATCACATTCAGATATTACACCTGAAGAAGGTCGAAGAATGGATTGGCCGAAAATTAAGCTGAAACAAATATTAGTCACAAATTAATAATGGTTGACAATGCTTAATCTAAAAAAAAAAAAAATCAAGATAATATTAGAAATTAACTTGGGTACTTGCTTTAAAGTGGTTTTCATCAAGCTAGTTTTTGCAATCCAGTGCTTGTGAGTTCTCTTCTCGCTGGGTACTCCACTATTGTGGCCTTGTGTCAGACTCAACTATATCAACTATAGAAATCAACCTATCGTACACAATAGGCTGCACCATTAGGTCAACACAGACTCAGCTGCCACATACTTTGTCAAATGTTAGGGTGAGGTCCAAGGGGGGTAAACAGATTTTGTTCAGGTACAATATCAAAATTAATTATTCTATTTCAGTTATAACATTTCTTGAATACAATGAGGTTTGCTAGTTGAAATCCTCAACAAATGAAACAATGATATAAAATAATAATATTAGCAAGAAATGTTAGATTCAGTGAAAAGATATCTTGCATTTAACTGGCTCATCACAAGAGACAAGATTCTCACTGGCCTCATCTAATCACTGACATTTAATTAACATTTCTATCAATCTCGCTAACAAGCATGGGCGTATGGGAACTCTTTCGTTAAGAGGGGCAAAAGGCCTGATTTACCTGAAATTTTACTTGGTTTTGCCAGAAATTTAACACGTTTTGCCCAAAACAGTTGAAATAAATCTTACACAAAAGATTAAATATCAACTACTAAGTAGGTTATTAAAACAGCTAAATTCAAATAAAATGAAATAAAAAGGTAATAGCATATTTTTGTGCATAACTTAATTTCTTTTAAAGAAGATTTTAGGATTTATTTTGATTTATTTATTTTTAACTTCTAGAAGTATTTAAAATAATTATTTGCTTAAAATCAACAACAATTTATTTATTTAACGATTAACGCCACTTGTTTTATTATTATAAATTTAATTTATCTTTTTAAACTGCTACAAAATAAAAGCAGGAAAGATAGTTAAAAATAAAACACACACATGTGAATTACCTTCATAAATAACACAGATAGGAGGAGAAAGAAAGATAACATCCGACCTTCCCCACCCGTACCCAACCCCAAAATATCACTAATGTCACTTAAAAGGGAGAAGAAAAACAACTTCCCCACCCCATCATGCAGAAAGGGAAACTGTAAAATTTTCACACCAACTGTAAAAATTAATTAGACAAAAATATTTCAGTAGTCAATAAAGACTCACATCTAATAATGACTTTATAATATATGAATTTGATTTATGCCATCATTTTTGACGGCACAGGTAAACTAGGTAGTTGTGATATGAATAAGAATGAATATGAATTTTAATTAATTTTTGCTAATTTGCCATCATTGTTAATTTATGCTAACAAGTGTAATAAATATGGGGGTAAGACAAAAATGGAAATCAGCTGAACTAGCTGTCTCTAAACCCCTTGTAACTCTCACAGTAAGGAGGATTTTCCCATAGCAACAAGCTCTGATAGAATTAAATCATCATATCCATGCTGAAATAACAATGATCTTGTTTCTTAACTAATACACACAACCAGCAAGCAAATAAACAAGATAAATGGTTCAAGTCAGTTAGGGCCCTCAGCAACTGAGACAAATCAATTTATTTCTGTTGCAAAACCTGTTGACAGAACATGCAGCTGAAACGGCTCATTAAATTCCAAACTCACTTGACTAAAATGGACAGCTTGGGCAAACCAATTAAGGCTGAAATCACAAGGACTCTTAATTCTTAAGTGAAACTAATGAATTTACACTGGCAATGCGATTTATTGACAAAGTATTCAATTAGAATCTGGTCTTTGCTACTCAATTCAGACTTTAACGAAAAATTTCTTAATAGTTCTTGATTTTGCCAGAGACCATGTATTAGGTGAAAATATGAAATGCAGTTTTTTGAATGGTAAGATGAAGGGTATTATAAACAACAAAAAATGGTAAGTATTTAATCAAAATATGACCCATTTGAAGCAATAACCCTTTTCCAACGATCCCCTAATGATAATATACTATCTCTATAAAAATTCTCTAGGTTTAGTGGTCACAAATTCAGTAAAAGCACAAATAATGGCTTCCCTATATTTGAACCTTTTATTATGGATATGAAGTTCAAAATACTTGAAAACATGATAAACTGTAGGGGAAAGCTCAAGTGAATATAGAGGATGCTGCAAGACTTTATATCCCAATTCTCTTAGACACAATCAGCTGAGTGTGGGGTCTTGAACTGTCATGGAGCATTTGATTCAGTTCATGTAGGAACCATTTTTCCAACTTTTTATTCTTTCCTGTTGTTTTAGATGACATGATATGGCCACTGTTGAACTCCTAACATCTCCAGAAATTGCTTGAACCATTGTTCGTGGGTCGTTGGCCACTGCAGTTGATAATTCTTCATCATTAAGAACAGGTTTGGTCCTCTGTCTAGGTTTATTATTGGTACCCATATTTCCAGACCTAAACGTATTGAACCAATGCTGAACATTTCGCACTGTAGTAATGTTCATTGCAAATGCTTTGTTGACATTATCGGTAGCTTGAGCAGCATTGTTCTGATTTGAAATCATACTTCTTGGTTAGACACCATTGCTGCTAAGGGCCTAGGGCTCAAAAACTTCCATTTTTTTTGTCTGGCTATTTTTTTTATCACGCTTTTTTTTTTCTCAGTCTTTTTTTGTCTCGCTCTTTTGTCTCACGCTTTTTTCTGTCGCACTCTTTTTTCTGTCTCGTTCTTTTTTCTGTGTCTTTTTTCTGTCTCGCTCTTTTTTTGCCTCACTCTTTTTTTGTCTTGCTCTTTTTTTGTCTTGCTCTTTTTTTGCCTCGCTCTTTTTTTGTCTTGCTCTTTTTTCTGTCAGATTCTTTTTTCTTAGTCTTTTTTCTGTCTCGCTCTTTTTCCTGTCTCGTTTTTTTTCTCAGTCTCGCTCTTTTTTCTGTCTTACTCGTTTTTTCTCTATTTCATTTGAAATGCTTGGAATTCATTTCATTATAACGCCTTCAATTGTTTTAAATAAATTAATTCAATTACTGCTTGAAATTCAGGTCTATAGTAATTAGAGTATGGATTACGAAAATAAATACTTGGAGTTTTGCTGGCATGTATTTACATGTATAAATGTATTTACTTCAGATATAAAACTCATTTAACCTTTCTATATATTTGAATATACTTGAAATAGGCAGTTAATTGCGTCATTAAGCCAGCTTCAGTGTAGTTGGGCTGGGTTTAAACTAATAAGAAAAATGGTAGTTAAATTTGGTATGTCCAATATCAGAATAAAGATTATAAGTCCTTCTATGTATGTATAACTTCCAATTAGATGCAATAAACAGACTTTGATGTGTAAATTTTGTGATTTGCTGTGTATTTTATTTTCTGTGTATGAGGGGCTCACCGGAAGTCCCCCCAACACCTAAATCCAGCCTTGCGGGTAGGTTAACTTAATAGTCTATAATCTGCTGTTTTGATGAGCACACTTGAAAATTTGCAGTATTTACTTTAGGGAGACATTATCTTGATTGATCATCATTACTTACTCCTGCTGAGATAACCTTTATTCTTAGTGTGTATAATATTTCATAATAGGCATAATACTTTAGTTTCAAGACATATTTCTAAACAGATATGGTTTGAAAGGGTCAGAAAAACCGTCCTTGTAAATCTAAGTTAAGTATGCACTGTTTGTGAATATTTTTACATTTTACAGTTAATTATAATTAATTTATTCTATTTTTCTTTCCTTTTTTTTTCTAATTTCCCATCATCCCTCAGGTTTTCTTTTGGGCCTCTCAACTCTATATTCCTTTCTCCTTTTCACTGCTTTATATCTCCTTTTTTTATTTCTTTTACTCTCTACCTTTCTTAATCTCTATCTCTTTTTCTCTATCTTTCTCTTTTTCTCATCCTCATCTGTTCACTTTGTCATTTCTTTCGCCTTATCATCCTCACTTAGTTTTCCCTGTATTGTTTGGTTATTACTTCTTTATTCGCATTTTTGTAATGTTGTCTGGTATTAGTGCCATTGTTACTTGCTGTTCATCTGTTCCTTTCTGTTTTTAGCTGTGTTTAGTTTGAATGCATTTGGTTCACAACCGTATTAGCTGTGTTTAAGAAAAGTAGAGAGAGAACAAAAGACACATGTTTACAGGGCGATTGCCTGGACCAGAGAGACCTTCCCAGTTCCCACTTCCAGGCTCCTATTTTCAGTACCAGAATGGGGCTCATTAAATCGGGGCTGATGGGTAGTTTTGTGTTTATTGACTGAAACATACACATATACATATACATAAACATTTTTAAGAAAAAGTTTTTTCATCCTGTTTGTTTTTTCTGTTCCCCACTTCTTTTTTTCTCAGTTTTCCTTTCTTTTTCTCTTCTATTCCAATCCTCTTTCCTGGTGTATGGCTAGCAAAACAGACTTAGAAAATCAGACACCACGTTTATACTATAGAACTTGTTCAATTTAGTGCTGTCATTCATAATTTTGGAGTCAATTTTTTCTTCTTTCACAAGCATTCTTCTTACACCCCCTTTATTTGTATCTTATCTCAAATTGTCTTTCCTTGTCATTAAAAAACATAGATGTTTTAGAACAACCAATTTTTCAGATATTGAAAGAAAAAGGCATTTAATTTTGTTTACAGATAGTGCCTACTTAGATATATGCAACAAGGATTGATTTACTGTGTGTTGTGATGCATTCATTCTTTCTCTTTGATTAAAGCTATCAGCAATTTGCACAACAGTAGCAGGAAAGCCTCCACTTCTTGCATCGATGAGACTTGGCAGACCACTGCCTTGTCGGTGGTTGGTGATTTTTCTCTCCTTTGACCACTGCCGATAGGTACTCACTGCAACTGCTCTGCCCTAGTATTCTGGTCATAACAATTTGGCCTTCATCAAAGACACTCAACTCTATCTTCTTGCCCCTAACTGCAGCATTTAACACATCAGAATGAAGTACTCATACTTGCTTATGTACCACTGGCCCTGACAGGTGCATTTGTTACAAGACAGTGGCTGTTATTCTTGCCGAATGTCACTAGTCATAATGTTTTGGCTCATCAGTGTATGTCATTAATGAAGAAGTGCTCGGTTAAGTGTATTGACAAGGAAGGAGATTTACATTGAAAACTAAATATTTGCTGTATAAAAGAAATGCTTTTTTCAACATTAGGTTACAGACTTATTGATGTACCTACATACATGTGTGTGTGCACGTGTGTGTGTGTGTGTGTGTGTGTGTGTGTGAGAGGATGAATCAATGAGTCGGTAGCCTGAATTTTGATCTGAAATTTTCACTATATAATTTTTGATTGATGTTATTTATGGACAAGCATTGCATTAAGTGCATTGACAAGGAAGGGGATTTATGCTGAAAAATAAACATTTCTTCTTTAAAATCAATGCTTTTTTTCATCATTAAGTTACAGACTTATTGACGTACCTACATACGCTTTTCCTGGTTTTCTATTTCAAATCAGACTATATCTCTCAATTTTTTCTGAATTTCTATTTCAAATCAGACTATATCTCTCAATTTTTTTCCCTATTATATCTCACTTTGTCCAATGCTAACATCTCAAGTCCATTTATATTTTTATACTTTTTTTTTTTTTCCAGACTGTCTATGTTCAGTACTTGATTTCCTATGGATTAATAGAAACCGTCAACCGAAACTGTCAACATAAGTTTCTTCAGTTTTCAAGTTGGTCCAGCTGGCTGGCTGGCTATGTATGTATGTCTGGGCAAGTCGCACTTCACCTTAAAACTTCATTGCTCAGGCTGGAGGGTTACTCTGCACACAGGCCCCACCGTCTATGGTCCTAATGCTCTGGAAAACACTCCCCGAAAATCTTCGTTGTTCACAAAGCTAAACCATTCATTCATGTATCATGCATATAGGCCACACCAATGGAGTTAGAAAATTTACTTCTTCTTATGTCTAGTAAAAAAAAGAAATCTTCTTTTTTTTTTTTAAATTCTTCCCCTAAATAGGTTTTTAGTGTGGGTGGGGGAGGGGGGTCAATTTAATTTCATGCTAAATTGATCCCTTAGTTTGTGATCGCCAGTTAGTGATCACTGCCCAACAAAAGTGGAGAGAAGTAATTTATTCAATGATCACCCCTTTTTCCAATTTTCATTTTTTTTTATTGATCACCCCGAACACACCATGCTGCCAAAAGACATTGATAACATAAGGGTTTCTATTGAGTGACTAAGCAGACCAGTTTTTGCTTCTATTTATATTTTATTTTGTTCTAATTTTATTTCATATCAATTTTGTGTCTTTTTCTGTTCACCATATTTTTCCCCTTTTCTTGTTTGAAAATGCGTTCAATTTTGTTGTTCCATTTTTTTTTCTTGAATTTTTATTTCATTTTCTTATACTTGTTCTAAAATTACTGTACCCAATTTTTTTGAAATATTTACTTAAAGGTTGTTTTTTTTCCAATTTAGTTCAATTTTTATTTCTATTCTAGTTTGAATTATTTCCATAAAACAATTTGGTTGCATGTAATGCTTTCTTTCCAGCGAGTCAACAATTTTGCATAATAATAACAAACCAAGCATGAGGTAACAAAACAACATTTTTGTGCTGGTAACCAAATGGATAAAGAATAGTCATTTTATTTCCTTTTAGTACTTGAAACTTGGCTTTGTCAATTCAATTCCTCAGATAACTAAATTTCTCATTGGTTTGTTAGACACACAGAACATTGAGGTTAAACTCTTGGGAAAGGGGTAACTTTGGCTTAGAGCTGAGTGGGTTCATTCGATTCAACAAGAATGTGGTAGCTTTGTTCTGTATGTGAGTGATTTTGTTCAATGAGCGAGATAAATTACAGTTATCATTTATGCAAATGACCATGGAATTTCTATGGATTTTACTAATTTATTTCAAGTGATCATGTTTCCATTTAATTTTTAATTCATATTTTCATTTTTTTTTTATTACATTATGTTTTAATTTAGCTCAATTCTTTTTTTAAATTTCAGTTTCTTAGTTTTTCTGTTAGATTTAATTATTTTATTTAAATTTATTTTTATTTGAATTTATTTTTATTTTCATTCTATCCTTGTTACTTGATTTTTTAAAAACATTTCCTCTTTATTTTCCTATCTATATCATAATACCTGTCAAAAATGACAGGATTATTTACTTATGGCTAGGATCAGTGTATCTGTGCAATCTGCAATCTGTGTTGCTCCAAGTGTCATCATTGAAGAGTGCTATGCACAAATATATATATATATAT
>VCCN01006703.1:5532349-5546388 GCA_006491835.1 Architeuthis dux | reverse complement strand
GCCATTGAAACAGTGGCCCGAATTAATAAGTTGTATTAAAACTATGAATTAAAATTATGATGAAGATAAAAACTAGTCAAATTTAATAAAATGTGGTGTCTTTATATTTGTATTGTTTTTTCATCAGAATATTTTTGGCCAATATGAACTTCATTTTTCTTCAGGTGCATTTGATGGTCTCTAGAGGTCAACAAGTTCTTTTAATTTGTTTATCTCCTCAATAAGAATTCCTCAGCTTAATAAGTTTAGAGAACCAAGAGTCAAATTTTTCTGGTAAAAACCTGTCTAATTTTTTTCTTCTCTTGTGAGACACTTTGTTCACTCAACGTATTAAGCTCTGGTGTTCTTATTGAGGAGATAAAAAAAGGAAAGTAGTGATAACTAAAAAACACCGGAAGTAACATATCGCTAAGGAAGGTTGAAGGACATATCAGTCAAATTGTTGGAATAAAAAAAGATATTCGTCCAAATAATGTATGAAATAATTCCACTTTATTGTTAATTTTGTAAATCCAATGAAGGAGTTACCAATTTTGTTCTCATTTGAATTTTCCTTTTTGTAATAAAATCATAGTCTTTTCAAATGGTCTAATTATAATGAACACAAGGCTTGACCATGGCATTTTGTATACTGAAAGATCTACATCAGATAACCAAGTTGAAAAAAGAAATAGAAACAATTTTTTTTCCCCAGTAAATTTTTGTGCTTTTAATCCATTAGACCCTAATAATCTTCCTGGGATTTTTTTTATTTTTCGGAAAAAATGTTTTTTAAGGTTTTACAAAGTGGGTTCTATTTACAATGTAACTGTATGGTAAATGGAACCGTTATTTCTGTCCGTTGTATGGAAGTGAGGCTTCGAAGTATTCGTTTACTTCCTTTGTGAGGCTTCTTTGATATTTTAATGGCGATTTTTCTGTGCTTTAATTAAGGTTTTTTGGTGGCGAGGACCATGCAGGTCTGCCTGAGGGTGCACGTGTGTCAGTCGCGGGGGTTGGGACATTACGGTTTGCACAGAAGTAACAACATGCTTTGAAGCCCCTACTTCCATACAACGGACTGAAAGTAACGGTCCAGTTTACCATACAGTTACATTGTAAATAGAACAACCCTCATAAAACCTTTAAAAAACATTTTTTCTAAAAACTAACAATTTTTTCAACTAGTAAGATTGTTTGGGTCTACCGGCTTAAAAGCACAAAAATTAGCAGTATGGAGAGATACTGAGTTCAATTTGAATAAAAGCAAGACTTGAACAAAATGAATTTTATAAATGAATTTAAATGGACTTGTAATTGATGGAATGTAATTATTTTTTAAATCTTATCATTGAACTTTTTTTTCTCTGTTTGTAATACTGAAGGCAGATTAGATGTCCAATTTTCAACAGGAGATAGTCTGACAGGAAGCCTTGAAATCGCAAATTAAGACTTCTGTCTTAAAATGACACTAAAAATAATTTTGTTTTTGCTTTTTAATCAAATGGAATCTCTTCATTAAATTTAACTAGTACTATCAGAATCATTAGCATAATCATTATTCGCATCATTTTTATTGTAGTCATGACTATCTCAAACTACTTTTATTTTTCAATCTTTATTATTATTGGATGAAGTATTGTAAGACACCACTTTTATTAAATTTGACTAGTTTTTACCTTCATCCTAATTTTATTTGTTTTTATACAACTTATTAATTCGGGCCACTGTTTCTATGGCAATGAATAACAGCGCAATAGGAAAAAAGAGTAAGCCTTCGGTGAGAATCAAACTGAGAAACAGTGGCCCGAATTAATAAGTTGTATAAAAATAACTAAAATTAGGTTGAAAGCAAAAACTAGTCAAATTTAATAAAAGTGGTATGTTACAATAATAATAAAGATTGATTTATAAAAAAGACTTCTAAGTCTCATACGTAAAACAACATAAATATGGTGCAGAGAGTCAGTTGTAGGGAGTGAGTTTATAAATGTGAATCAGCTTCTGCTAATCCATGAAGTCTTTGTGGCCGATTGGTAAAAGCAGCTAGGCGTAAACTAGTCTTCCTCTGGCAATGAGGGTAGGAGTTCGATTCTCACCAAAGGCTTACTCTTTATTTCCGATTGCACTGTTATTCATTGCCATAGAAACAAATTAATAAGTTGTATAAAAACAATTAAAATTAGGTTGAAGGTAAAAACTAGTCAAATTTAATAAAAGTACTTTTATTTTTCTCTGAATTCATGCAATACAAAGCATTGTATATACATTTTCTTCTTGATTTGGAATGAGTGGACAGTCCAAACAGTCATCTTACCAAGTGTTTAATAAGAATTTATTATTCTTATGGTGGATTTCAGAAAAATACAGACTGAATGCAATATTATCTTATTTTTTATTAGATGAAGAATTGTCAACCATTAATAATTTTTAATTAGTATTAATTTCAGTTGAGCGATTGAGAAAAAATATGGTATAAGTTTATATGGTTAGATTTGTTCTTCTGTCAACCATGAAGCTTTCATAGCTCAATCGATTGGAGCTGCTATCATGGTAAGATAGGCTTCCTGAAGCCAAAGGGATGTGAATTTGTGTCTCACGCTATTTACTAATGGCTGTAGAATGACAGCCTGAGAAGTTGCGATGAATAGCAACTGAAATTAAAATGAAAGACTTACTTGTCAAAAATTAATGAAGTTTGAATGCAGTTAAAGTGAAGTGAGGAAGACCTATTCATGGTCTTGTATGTGAGATTTTTATGGAAAGTATCCAGCCATTTTGAATATCTCAAGAACCAGTTATGCGTCTTTGATGTAACTTGGCAACCAATCAGAGGAGACTTTACTGTGTATTTATGAACCGACACTCTCCCGTGGGGTTACTCAGTCAGCAGTGAGATGCCATTGAGTGAGCTTGTGTACTGTGTGACTGTCCCATTCACAATGACCAAACAAGTCATTCTTCACATCTTTTGCAGGGTTTTTTGGCAAAACATTGCATCAACCAGGTCTGTCAACCCCCTACAGTCCAGATTTGTCATCTTCTAGCTTTTCCTAAAGAGATTTCAGACTGTGGACGAGATTAAGGAGAAAGCAATGAGGCAGCTGATGACAATCCTAAAAGAGGACTTTGCATACTGCTTAGAAAAGTGGAAGGGACACTGAGATAAGCGTGTGAGGTCCCAAGGGAGGACTAAGGCACCATTGCCCTAGGTAGGCTATTTTTTCATTAGTTTGTTAGACAGATCTCCTAGATTGATTTTACAAGTAAAAAACTAACCAATGGAGTTGATTTTGTAATAAGCTGTTTTCTATTTTTCCAAGGTAAATTTTACAAATATATAAACAGATTAATTTTAAAAGATTTTTTTCTCTGAGGAAACTATTTTACAAATGTAGCTGTTGTACAAACTAACAGAAAAACAACACATCTCACTTCCTTCATGGCCATAGTTCCCTCTAAGCTGCATGCGTGCGTACACACATTATGCAATCAGCGCACAAAGGACATTAATGTGCACACAAAAGATTTCAAATTCTGTAGATAGCTTACTGAGCTTTTATTGAAAGAATATTGATTCACTATGTCGAATTCAAAAGTGCGCACATACTTTTGTCACCGAGAAAACATTTGTACAACATAAGATTTTTGCACAGTGACTACTAAAGATTAGAAGGAACGTTGTTCATGACCTATAAAATTCTGATTAACAAAATTGAATGAAGAAATAATATTGAAAGAAAAATAATTATCAATATCAGATTCCGAATCCCTAGTAATTATTTTAAAATTCTTTATTTTCAAAATTGTACAATTGAATACAAGTGCGAATGCTGAATATTTTTTCTGTTTTTAATACTGAAGGCAGATTAGATGTCAGGCAATTTTCAACAGGAGACAGTCTGACAGGAAGCCTTGAAATTGCAAAGTAAGACTTCTGTCTCAAAATGACACTCAAAACTAATAGGTCTTGTATAGGAAGTTTTTATGGAGAGATTCCAGCCATTTTGAATATCTCAAGAACCAGTTGTTGCAGCCTTGATGTAACCTGGCTACCAATCAGAGGAGACTTTACTGTAAACGATTAGTAGGCTTAAAGATGAACAGAACAAAGACAAAAGTAATGTTCAATGATAAAGTCCCCAAAAAGGCCATAAAGATAGGAGAGGCTCTAGAAGAGGGTGATGAATACATCTACCTAGGACAGGTAATAAAGTTAGAGAAAGACCATGACAGCAAAATAAAATGACGCATGACGATAGGTTGGAAAGCATTCGGTATGAATTGCCAATGTGCTTAAAGCAGCCATGACTTATGTATGCGAAACACGGAAATTAACAAAACAAGCTGAAAACTTAGAATAGCACAGAGAGCCATGGAAAGAGCAATGCTAGGAATAACTGTAAGAGATAAAAAAAAGATCAACATGGGTCAGAGGGAGGACTAGAGTGAAGGATATTATACAAATAATTAAGCGGCAAAAATGGAGATGGGCTGGTCACCTAGCAAGAAGAGATGACAATGATAGGGGGAAAAGGCTAACTGATTGGTGCCCATGGGACATAAACACAGTAGGAAAAGACCAGACACAAGATGGAGAGATGAAATAGAAAATTTTGCCAGTGGCAGAGGTTAGCACAATCTAGGTCGTCATGGAAGGACTTTGTCCAGCAGTGAACTTATAATGGCTGATTGATGATGATAATGATGACAGTTTTGTCATCATCTATTTAATAGAAACCGTCAACCAAAACTGTCAAAATAGCTTTTTTCAGTTTTCAAGTTGATCCGGCTGGCTGGCTGGCTGGCTGGCTGGCTGGCTGGCTATATATGTATCATGAGTAAAGGCTGCATCCATGGAGCTAGAGGGCTGAAATTTTCAACATTTATTCCTTATTATGTCTAGTTTTTTGAAAATTCCCCTCGTAAATAGGTTTTTAGTGGTGGGTTCAATTTGCAATGTAAGTTTATGCTAAATTGATCACTAGTTTGTGTCCAGCAGCATACACACTTGTTATTTTGAAAATTCAGATTTTTTTAGTGATCACTGCCCAACATAATGCGAGAGAAGTAACTTATTCATTGAACACCACTTTTTCTAATGTTTTAATTGATCACCCCCAACACGGCATGGTGCCAAAAGACGTGGTCATGTGACGGTTTCTATTAACCAGACCTGTTTTGTTTTTTTTTAATAATAAATACACAGTTCCGATCATAATACTGAAAATTGAAAAACAATCCGGAATGCCTCTCAAATGTTGGAATTCTGAAACTAAACATAAAAATTTTCCCGCTCGATTGTATTGTAATTGTATAAACGAACAAAAAACAAAACACGAGTTAAATTTAATAAAAGTTTTGGTATTTATTCCTTGTGTAAATTTTGGGAACTTAACTTTTATTAGAATTACCAAAATAAGGCAGATAAAGAGTTCTGTATTAGAATGGGGTATTAAATTAACTAGTAGTCCAGTATAGAAAGAAAGAAGTCAGCGGCAACGTACGAGTCCCCATCTGCATTGTCAAGCACGAAGTGGAACTGGTGTTGCCAACTCGTGGCAACAAAAATATCCGTGCTAGTTTGTCTGCCAAAAAGCACTATATTTTTTTAAATAGCCAAAAATGGCCAAAAACAACCAAAAAGACACTAAAAATTTTCAAAAGTAGCAAAATATGGCTTAAAATGGCCAAAATGTTTAAGCATAAACACGCTAATTTAGAATTGTTTTGCACGGCAAAAACAAGAAATGCAATGAATCTAGTGCGAAACGCACTAAATCAGCAACACTGGGTGGAATGAATCCTGTTCGCACCAAATCTGTGACGTCACGGAAAGAAGGTTTAGACAAGACGCAAATGCCATCATTGCATGTTGCGCACAATTGAATTTTATAAGACACAACACTGTGTGCATAAACAAAATTCAATAAGGAATTCAAACAGTCCATACAAATAAATGTGAAAGTTCATAGGAATGGAAATAAGGACAAATGCATGTATTTTTAGACAAACAATAAAACATTTAATAACAAACCAAAAGGCAACATAAAACATTTAGGATGCTCACACGAGTCAAGAGAATGAAGTCTTAAGGGTAGCCAGATTAGCACTAAGTGGAGAGAATTGAATTAGGAAGGGAACACGTGACATATTGAGTCTGATTTGTCATGTTTACCTGTTGATGGTCCATCAGCATTTCAGTGCTCCATCAACAATGAAGCACTGAAATGCTTTGTTTTCAATAACGGCTGATTATTCGAAGATCAAGCTGTATTATTGAAAACGGGGGAATCAGGATAGGATACATAAAGTTTAATGAGGCGAGGGTAAGGCACACACATTTTTGGTCACCGATGGAAAAATGTGGATCACTCCACGCCAGTAAATACAAATGAGTGAGCCATCCAGAAGCTAATAGAAATGTTACTGGTCCAAGAAACAGGGCTTCACTCAGCAAAGTGGGAATGCTTATTTATTTTTAAAAATATAATGTTAATTATTTTTTTAAAATTGACACAAAGTCAACGAGGGGGGGATTGGGGAAGGTTCTGGTCTTCTCTATCCTAACTTTAACTTAGCTAGTCTCATTTGTTGACCCAGTCTTACTGTAAAATTCCTTTCACCATAACTACAGATTTATTCTGAATATTTCTTTCATTCTATTTGTACCAAAATGCCCCATTTTCTCTATGGTTATTCTACTTAATCAGCAAAGTGGGAATGAGCACTGTAGGAGTGGAAGTTAGGGATTTTATAGGTAGTGGTTAAAAGGAAGTGACGTCAAAAGATATGGGACTACATTTACTAGTTTCGTATTTTTAGCTTTCGAAGTATGTAGTTCCGTAATTTCGTACTAACTTTAGCTAAATGAAAAATGAGTCATTACACTTGATTACTGAATTTATTTATGAAAACCACCGGTAAATTTAAGCGTTGTGTTTATTTTATGTGTGTTTTTTTCAAATGTAAAAACAAATTTCAAACAACAATTAATTCTTTTTATTAAATTTGACTAGTTTTTTCCTTCATCCTAATTTTAGTTGTTTTTATACTAGGTCTCATATATAAAACAACATAAACATGGTGCAGAGTCGGTTGTAGGGCATGAGTTTATAAGTGTGCATCAGCTTCTGCTAATCCATTAAGTCTTCATGGCTGATTGGTAAAAGCAGCTAAGCGTAAACTAATCTCCCTCTGGCAATGAAGGTGTGAGTTCGATTCTCACCAAAGGTTTACTCTTTATTTCTGATTGCACTATTATTCGTTGCCATAGAAACAGTGGCCCGAATTAATAAATTGTATAAAAACAACTAAAATTATGATAAAGGTAAAAACTAGTCAAATTTAATAATAAGTGGTGTGTTACAATACTTCATCCAATAATAATAAAGATTGATTTAACAATTAACTCACTTCAATATAATGGAAGAAAATAATTATTGTATCAGATTTTTCTTGAATTTTTCTTTTTAATGATATAATTTTTATGAAAACTGATTAAACGGTTATATGTAATGGAATTGTTTTATATTCTTGGAATTTTGGTTTTTCGGCATTGTGGGTTTTTAGAAGTTGTCTAGCTTTGTTTTCCAAATTGAAGAAATTTGATGTTTTAGTCATATTAAGTAAACCTTTGATGAAATTCTTTTTTAAATTTGTAGTTTTCTGGTATAGGTAAAAAGTTTGGGGTCCACTATCCACCCGCCTTATGTCATGAACTGCGCTATAACAAACCGAGTTATATCAGGGGAGGCCTGTATTGCAGTCATGACTACCTCAAACTACTAGACTTCTAGGTCGCACGTGTAAAACAACATAAATATGGCGCAGAGAGTCGGTTGTAGGGAGTGAGTTTATAAGTGTGAATCAGCTGCTGCTAATCCATGAAGTCTTTGTGGCCGATTGGTAAAAGCAGCTAGGCATAAACTAGTCTCCCTCTGGCAATGAGGGTGTGAGTTTGATTCCGAAGGCTTACTCTTTATTTCTGATTGCGCTGTCATTCGTTGCCATATAAACAATGGCCTGAATTAATAAATTGTATAAAAACAACTAAAATTAGGTTGAAGGTAAAAACTAATCAAATTTAATAAAAGTACTTTTACTTTTCTCTGAATTCATGCAATACAAAGCATTGTATATACATTTTCTTCTTGATTTGGGATGAGTGTACAGTCCAAACAGTCATCTTACCAAGTGTTGAATTAGAATTTATTCTTCTTATGGTGGATTTCAGAAAAATACAAACAGACTGAATGCAATATTATCTTATTTTTTATTAGATGAAGAATTGTCAACCATTATTAATTTTTAACTAGTATTTCTTTCATATTAATTTCAGTTGAGCGATTGAGAAAAAATATGGTATTTATATGTTCTTCTGTCAACCATGAAGCTTTCATAGCTCAATCGATTGGAGCTGCTATCATGGTAAGTACTTTTATTTTTCTCCGAATTTATGCAATACGAAGCATTGTATATACATTTTCTTCTTGATTTGGGATGAGTGGACAGTTCAAACATTGACCAAGAATCTAATAATTCCTTTTTCACTTACTAGATTTGATGTACCTTATATCAGTCAGTAGATACCATGCAGTAATTAGACAGATGTAGGTTTCTACCTATTGTTTCCCAGCTCCTCATCTTTTATGATGTGCGTGGGTTACATAGTTTAGTAGGAGAAGGTGTAGCAATATTTGTCTCTGCTTGATCATTCCCTCTCTAGGCTTCTCTGCAGTGACCGTGGCATCACTCAGACAGTTCCAGTCTGCTGTCACTCTTGCAGTGAAGAACTGTTTTCTTGTGCTAGTTATGTTTGAAGTTTGTGTCTGTGGCCTCTAGTGTGTGTGTATGGTGAAAGCTCCAGCATGTGCTTGTTTTGGGAAGATAGGGCAATGACAGTGAGTGTTGGTTGGTAAGGATGCGGTAGGTTTCTATCACATCAGCTCTTCTGCATCTGTATGCAAGAGTTGGTATACCGAGCTGTTGCAGTCTGCTAGCGTGGGGGAGGTCCTTCAGTTCAGTCACTAGTTTAATGGCTCTCCGCTGCCCTTTTTCAATTGCGTCCTGGTCATGCTTCAACTGAGGAGACCAAGCACAGGATGCATATTCCAGGTGTGTGCTGACGAGAGATTTGTACAGCATTGTGAATATTTCCTTGCTCATGAACTTGAATGTGTGTTGTAGGCACCCCAGAACTGTTGTAGGCACCCCAGAACTTTGTTCACTATCGATTGTATATGCTGAGAGAATTTTAGTTTGTTGTCCACATGTACTCCAAGGTCTTTTTCCACTTCTGACTCCTCAAGTGTGTGATACTTGCCATGAGTTGTTTTCATGTGGTATTTTTTCTTCGGATTATTTTTCCCAATACGCATCACCTTGCATTTTACAGGGTGGAATTTCATCTGCATTATGATGTAAGTAACATTCAAAACAATCATTTTAATATCTAATAACACCTTATAACATAATTTCATTTCAGAATAAGTGTAAAATTGGAAAACACTTCTTCAAAAACACTTAATAATCTTCATGTCATAAGTTATTTTGTTGTATAGTGGGGTGTCCTGGACTAGGATAGAAAGGAAACTCGAAGACTTGCTTGTAAAAATATCTGGACATATTTTTATTACACAACATACATCTTTGTCGGCCAGAGAGTGAAGAGTGGGAGAGAGAGATAAGGAGAACCGCCAGTCTGTCCCCAACAGGGACAGAAGTCTTCTGCCTTTTGGCTCCGCTGATGTCTGTCTCTTCCTTGAGTGTCGAGATTTCTGTCCGCCCTGTCCGCAATGTCTATCTATATATATACATATATTTTTATTTTGTGTGTGTGTGTATGTGTGTGTGTGATATTTTTCCATGAGCACACGGATACTACACTCTGATCCAAGACAGAAGTACCGGGAGTGACACTTTGATCCTAGGAAGAGGGTCGGAGAGTGATATTTTGATACTAGGCAGAGCACACAGATACACTGATCTATGCATAAATAACCCTGTCAGTTTTTACAGGTACTATGCTAGTTTCTTAATAAAATTTATACAGTCTTTCATCCCAGTCTTTGAATTTAAGATATGAGTGCAGCTTGCACAATCATCCTACCAAATGGCTTATGAGTCTTTATTTCAGAACTTGAAGATAAGTGTAATGCTAACCAAACAATTTTCCTATTAAATGTCTAATAATTTCTTTATCATAATTAGATTTCAGAAAGAACATTGTAATCATATATCGAAATGCATTAATTACCACAGATGTATGTTCACTGTTTATAGAATAATATTCTGACTTCCCCGCCACAAGATTCAGATAATCCCAGACATCTACGCAATAACAATAACAGAAACTTAAAAAATGCATCTGCTGTTATTGTTATTCTTGTGTCTTGTAAAGTAAGCACTGACTGATGTAAAAAAGTCATACTTCCAGACGATTAAAAAACAAACAAGCAATTATCTTGTTATGATTTTCAAGAGTCACTTAATGAAATATAAACAAAATATCTGAAAAGTGAATGAATTTTAAAATCTTACGTTAATAAAGACTGGTAAAAGAAATAGATTTGAAAGAAAGAAAGACATTCCATTGATTTGATTAAATGACAATTTTTCCTTTTTTTTATTTTTAATCAACAGATTTGCTTACCGAATGATCAATGAAACTTGTTTTTTGTGAGTTAGAAGGAATTTGTGTGTGATTTCAAGAAACACAGGTTTAATACTGATGAAGCTCAGCTGCTTTACCAACTGAGCTACGAGAACTCTATGGCTTGGCAGAAGATCAAATCTAACCCTTAAACCTATCTATCTATCCATCTGGACTTCGCCAGCCATAACCATTCATAGTAGAAACTTGAAATTTTGTACACACACTCCCCTCAATGAGTTGGGAAAATGCTTCTTTTTTTTTTTTAATACCCCTCCAAAAATAGGATTTTAGTTGGAGGTCAATTTTCAATGTAAGTTTATGCTAAATTGTTCATTAGTTTGTGCCCGCTTATCTTTTGAAAATTCAGACATTTTTTAGTGATCACAGCCTAACTTTTTAATTAATCACCCCCAACACAGCATATATAGGTGGCGGCATTCATAATTTCCCTCGGAATGCTAGTTTAATTTATTTTTTATTAGATGAAGCATTGTCAACCATTATTATTATTATTATTATTATTATTGTACCCTACAGTTTTTTTAAGTGTCTGTCACCTTTGGTACTTTCTGGGAATGTTAAATGGAACCCATTATTTGATCCACAAGTGAATGCTCATCTCATTCCTTTTATCTGTCAATTCTTCCTTATGATGCTGATCTGCATCTCCACTGAGCTGGTATATATTTCTGCATTGCTTCACCCAGAGATTCAACACACAACTTCCATAAAACTAACACTTTTATCCACTAGGCCAGGGGTTGGCAAACTATGGCCTGCTGCCTCATTTCTTCTGGCCAGCCGATTTTATTGAAGATATGACGTTGCATACAAAGATTCTTTGTTTTCCTTATCTATCTTTGATTTGTGAACAATAAAATCTGTATCTAAAAATAGAGCAAAAGTCTCAATTTTGCAGTGACCTCAAACGAATCAATGTTTTATAGCTAAAAATATTTTTAACACTACGCAAGCTGTTTCCATGGCTTTGTATGATCATTGTTTCATTTTCTGTTTGCCTGAGCCTCGCAGGACATAAAAATATTTCTAATCTGGCCAACAACCAAAAGAGTTAGCACTGGGCCATGTCCCATAGGATACATGAGAATTAATGTCTTCAACTGTCAACAGTAACAGTCGTCTTGACATATTTCAGTAAGTAATTCTATTGCTGAACAATATACAAGAAAACTGTCTCTGAAAGATTTGTTTCAATTTAACCTGAAATTTCTATATTCATTTATTAATATTGTAGAATCTATGACAAAGTGACTGAAAAGCAGGCAAGCAATGAAAGAATAACAATTGATTTAATTAAAATTTGGTGATCTATTCACTGATATAAGATAAAAAGAAATGAATTTTCATAGACATTTGTATATGTTTGTGTGTTAAGGTCATTTGTACGTGTTAAGGTCATTTGTACGTGTTCAGTACAAATACAATACAACCTCAATTTCGAAAGTGAAAATGTTTCTATAGAAGCAGTTATAATGCAGTATTTACTGTATACAGAAATATTTACAATAGAGCCTCATCAAAGCCAAGACAGTGTTCAGATGGAATGTATTCTTCATTGTCATTGGTGTTTTATAGCACAGCATGTTCATGTCGATTGCATTGTGCATTCAACTGTGTCCATCATACCCTCTCAATCATTCAGTTTTGTACACACCTCACACCATTTTGTTGTAAGTGACAATTTGTTCTGGTGTAGATCTGTAAGTAAATTGAAAATCTTTTCCAATCCCTAGAACTATTGCTCTTTTTGTAAAAGTCCTGAATTGTGAAAATAGACTGTCCCAACCCTGACAATAATATTATTGTTGTGATATCTTTAAAATACATCAAAGACAATAAAGGTCATTCTTGTTCACGCTCAGTGTTCAATAAATATTCAGCTAAGATCAATTTTATTTTTATCTTTATTTTATGACTACTTTTTACCTTCATCTTAATTTATTAGTTTCTTTTTATTGCAACTTTTGCTCAGACCGATTAACCTGTGGCAGTGAGCAAACAGTGTCGGTCGGAAAATAAAGAATAAGCCTCAGGTGGGATGAAGGTAAAAAGTAGACATAAAATAAAAATAAAAATAACTAGCATTCCAAGGGAAATTATGAATCACCACCACATATATATGTTGGGGGTGATCAATTAAAAAGTTGGAAAAAGGGGTGGTCAATGAATAAGTTACTTCTTTCATCTTTTGTCTGGCTGTGATCACTAAAAAAGGTCTGAATTTTCAAAAAGATTAGCGGGCACAATATAGTGACCAATTTTGCATAAACTTACATTACACATTGAACCCACCCTCTAAAAATGAACTTAAAGCTTTTAATTTTGTTCATGTTAACCCATTAAAGGCAGCAGGTGGCAAATAGTAATAGTTACTACTGTTACTACAATGACTGAAATGTCAGTCATTCACAGTTAATTGGTCAACTCGAGTTCAGTGACGATACAATAAATATTTAAAGGCATAACAATACTCATAAAGCAGAATACATTTGCACACGGCCTGCGAAACAAGGATTGGTTGGTACACCTCCACTTTGGGGATTAGGTGTGTTTGCCTTCTAACCACTCACATCGTCCTGGCCATGGGGTCTTTAAACTGTGGGCCACATCCGAACTGCCACAAGATTTTATCTGGTCCCAAACAAAAATTGGGCAAATTCTCATGTCAGGTGAACATTTGTAAAATTTTAATAAATAAAGTTAATTAAAAAAATACTAATAGTATATCATTTCTCAGTGTAATCTCAACATCGTTTCTTTGTATTTGTCATATTTGTCTTATGTTCTGAATCATATTGTGCTGATTACAATAATGATCTACCGTATATTCTTGTATATAAGACAAGGTTTTTTTGTACTAAAAAAATGGCTCAAAATCAGCAGTTCGACTCAAAAATGACCAATAGTTTTGCCTATATGAATAGAGCGTCGATAGGCATAATGCATATTAGCGAGCGATAATGTCCGTTGCTTTATCTCAATTCATTACAATGGTTTTGTATGAAATGCTATGTAGGTAGTGTATTAACTCACTTTCATTTAGCTAGAATTAATACACATCTGCAGAACTAAATATTCAGATGAAGAAAATACCAAACTATCTTAAGCCTTTTAGCCTCAGCTGATGTCACTTAAATTTATCGCAATAAATTAAAATTTTACAAGTTTTGTGTGTTTTTACAGACGTGTTGTCTTGTAGTGAAAAAGTCTGTGGCATGTGCTAGTAGCCGCATAATTATAAAAAATATCCTAAATTTATTAATCTTTTTCCCTTTATAAAATACTGTATGTTACTGTGGTTATAATAATAATGATAATAAAAACGGCTAGGCAGTCATGTGATAATTCTCCTATTCTCATGCATTTTATTGCTGACAATGGA
>VCCN01006703.1:5519742-5532110 GCA_006491835.1 Architeuthis dux | reverse complement strand
CACCTACGGATGCTTCATGGCACACTAATGTGCCATGGCACATTGGTTGAAAATCACTGGTCTAATGCCTTGATAGAAAGTATTTACTTGGGGTCAGAATGAATGGCTTGGCTTCTTGAGCAAAGATTTTGCGGATGACCCTCCACAGCATTTGGACCATAGACGGCGGGACCAATGTGAGGAGTAAACCTCCAGTCTGAGCAGTGTAGTTTTAAGATAAAGTACAACTTATAGGGGTCAGAATACTTGGATAATAAATACACTACCTAATTTCTGGCTGGAAATAATCTGATTTTACATGTGTGTATGTGCTTTATCAGTATCTGTCTTGATCTCTATACATGATGGCATTTACATATTAAAATTGGTCAGATTTATCTTTCTTAGTTTAAGGTTTATTGGTATTTCTGTTTCTAAAAGTCACCCAATTTTTATCATTATCCCTACCAAAAAATAACAGGTCTGGTTAGTCACTCAATAGAAACCATCACGTGGCTAATGTCTTTTGAAAGCATGCTGTGTTGGGGGTGATCAATTAAAAAATTGGAAAAAGGGGTGATCAATGAATAAGTTACTTCTCTCACCTTTTGTCGGGCAGTGATCACTAAAAAAGTCTGAATTTTCAAAAATCAAGCTTGAATGTTGCAGGACACAAACTAAGTGCTCGATTTAGGATAAACTTACATTGCAAATTGAACCCCACAACTAAAAACCTATTTATGGGGGGAAGTTTCACAAAACAAAAAAACATTTTTTCTAGACATAATGAATTAATGTGTAAATTTTCAGCACTCTAGCTCCATTGGTGCAGCCTGTATACAGGATACATACATAACTTAAAACTGAAGAAACCTATGTTGACAGTTTTGGTGACAGTTTTGGTTGATGGTTTCTAAAAAATCCACATAGTAAATAGAATGAATCATTTAAAACAATGAGAGATCAACTGAGTTTGACAATAGAAATGGAAAGCAAGCCTCTTATTTAAATCATTTGTGTGAACAGAGCCATTTGTTTGCTTCAATCTTGTAAGAAATGATTTGCTTTGCGGCTCCTCATTTTGCTCTCTCTTTCACTTCTTTCAATCTTTGCAGATTGCATTGTATTGTGGTCAAATGGAATATATGTTGAACAAAAGAGAATTGATTATATGCTTCTATGAAGTCTGTCCACAAAGTATCCAGCCATTTAATATTAATGAAAGAAATAACCTACCCAGGACAATGGCAACTTAGTCCCTTTCAAAGTACCCCCTTGGGACCTCACCCACTTATTTCAGCATCCCTTCTAATTTTCAAAACAGTCTGCAAAGTCCTCTTTTGGGATTCCCATCAGCAGCCTCGTCGCATTCTCCTTAATCTCATCCACAATCTGAAATCTCCTCCTTTACCGAAAAGCCAGAAGTTATAGGGAGCCAAATCTGTACTGAAAAACCCTGCATGAGATACGAAGAATGGGCAGGCTCATTCTTTTGGAATGCGGTGGTCACACAGGACACAAGCTCACTCAATGGCATCTCACTGCTGACTGAGTAACCCCACAGGAGAGTGTTCACGCATGCGCAGTAAGGTCTACTCTGGTTGGTTGCCAAGTTACATCAAGGCAGAACAACTGGTTCTCTAGATATTCAAAATGGCTGGATACTTTTTCGCAAACCCAGCCTTGACAACCCCATCATTGCCTGGATTTTAAAAAACAAAATCTGATTATATCCTTGTTATGATCCCTAGCTGGGTGTTGTATGACTGACCCTGCAACAAAGATGACTGTATTCATTTGACATGCAGGCAGCCACCACAACTTTTTAACCTTTCCTATTGCCTTGAAATGATGTGATATGGTCACTTAGTCTATGAATACAAACCTGTGATCTCTCCCTCTTTGCCATCTTTATATTTTTGTTTGCTTGTCTTATACACTCCTTCTCCATAAATGAGTTGAACTCACTTATATAAAAGCTGTGATCTGGCCTTGTTTAGCTTCGGGTGGTGGCAATTTCTTTACCTTGAAAGAAAAGCAGTTTTAATGTCTAGAGAATTGCAGGCCATCTACTTGAGGCAATTACAGCAAAGATGATTCTATAGCTGTCCTTGGAGCAAGTGGGCGAATCAGTTCTGACAGATCCTGCATCTTCATCTTGAAATCCTCAGGCAACAAGCCTAGCCTTGACAACCTCATCACCTTGGACAACTTTTTCTGTACAAACCCATCAGGTAGTAATCCTGTTTTGACCATGTACAACCGTGTACACCTTGTTATCAACCCAATTTGAAAGCTCCTTTTGCTTCGCCAACTGAACAGATGTGTCCAATACGGACAACAAAAGGCTCTCAGAAGACACCTCCTGTCAATTCTGAGGTAGGCTCCCAAGAATCTACACTATTTTCAAAGTCCAAACAAAAGGGTCTACCTTCACTTTGGACTAAATTCATAAAAAAACTTGTTTACCCCAGTGGATTTTCCAGCTCTACTGATAACTTTCAAATTAGACAATTTGCAGTTTATCATATGGCCCATTGTTGGCCGGTCGGGTCCTGGTCCTGGACGCTGTGGCAGCTGCGAACTGTCTCTGGTCAGTAACCAGCTCCTCTTCTTCATTATCATCATTCTGACTACCTTGTTTTTCAATGAATTCACACTGTTCAGACACATCTTCCTCCTCTGTAAATACTCCCGCTTGACCAGTTTCATTCCAATCATGGTCATTATTTGTCTGAAATCAGTGAATTTGCAGAAGATCCTGCCTTAAGTAAATACTCATTATTTTCAGTTTTGAGTTCTCTGGAGCGAGAATAATATCACTAATATTCTTTACAAATTCTCCATGACTGAAAGGAAGTTAACTTCAAGCAATATTCCAAGCTATAACAAAGCTAGCTTAAGTAGTCCAATCACTTCACTTACAATGGGAGAACAGGCTATTTTATTAAGTGAAGCATTTTGACTGCAGTTTGGCCACCATTGGTCTAGAATATCATTCAAATTTATCATAAGCTAAGAGAGTTGCCTGATTTGAGTCTTTGAATAACTCATCCAATCTTTCATGAAGTATTGTAACATTTTATTTTTAGTGTGAAAAAAAAGTATACAATTTGTATATACAAGCACACATCATAACAATCATATTTACAGAATATCTAGAGTCTTAAACCTTTGCGATGGTGTAATAAACATCATAATTCTTCTTAAAATCATTTCCATCTGTTGATAGCACTGCATATTCTGGTAATCTATTCCAAAGTCCTACTACTCTATTGCTAAAAAAGAATTTTCTGATATTCAATCTACTTCTATTTGCTTCTACCATATATGTGTGGCCTTGTACCCACTTCTAGTGAAAAATACACACAGTTTACTACTTCTAAACCATGCATAATCTTGAACATTTCTATTAAGTCTCCCCAATCTCTCCTATTTTCTAATGATGTTAATCCTAACACTTTTAGCCTATCTTCATAATTCATACTTTTTAATTCCGGTACTAACTTAGTTGCACATCTCTGGACTTTTTCTAAAACATAAGTCTTATATAGTATAAGGAACGAGTCCTTGTCTATATATGAAAAGGTATGCTTAATCAGTCCTAGTACCCTGTTCGCTTATCCGCAGCACTCTGGAGAATGATAGTTTATCATTTACTATGATACCAAGATCCTTTTCATCATTTACAATATCTAGTATATTTCCGTTCATACAGTAATCGTAACACGGATTTCTATTTCCTACATGTAACACCTTACATTTATCTTCATTAAAAGCTAGTAAGTACTCTTACTTGGTCAACCGGCAACAAGACTGGGTGGTACAATTTGGTATCATCTGCAAAGATTTTACATTTTATAGATATTGTATTTGGTAGATCATTTATAAATATTAAAAATAGTACTGGTCCAAGGCCATGTAAGGCCATCCTCTCTATTCAACTCTTCCAGATCCAATTAAAAAATGACTTCCGTGGCTTTGCCTGTCAATGAGAGAAATACAATTGCTGCTAATTTCTTATTCTCAACGTTACATGCGACCTCCCAAAAAACATCTCTCTCCTCCATGTGCTATACTTTTCTGGTACCAGTGGCAGCAGATTAATATTTTTTTGTTGCCATTTTTCAGAACTACACTCTGCTATAAACACATAAAATGGCACTCACCTTTAGGAGATTAGATAACTTGCAGTGGGTAAATCCTCTGTTCACATTGCCAAACAAAATTGAACTAGAACAAACATTTTAAGATGATGGATACATCTATTTATAAGTTAACAAATAAAAAAACATGGGCAATAACTTCATCACCTTGTATAGAAAATTAACTAACTAAAAATACTTAACAATTAGGAGCAGGTTTGGGCCTCCATCAAGGTTTATTATTGGTATCCATATTTCCTGAACTCAACCCATTGAACCAATGCTGAACAGTTTGCACTATAGCAGTGTTCACTTCAAATGCTTTATTGACATTATCAGCAGCTTGAGCAGCATTATGTCCTAATTTGAATTCATACTTGAAAATTAGTCTAACTTCTTGGGTAGACACCATTGCTGTTAAGAGCTCAAAACCTCCAATAATAACGAATTATATCTCTATTTACATTAGTAAATCTTTCATTTTTAGCGTTATTCACTATGACATAAAAAAATGTGTTTCATGTGTAACAACCTTAATATCTTGAGACACTTTGCTTCTCACCAAAAATTAGTTGTAAAGGGGAGTGTGGCTGAGGATCTTTTATAATTTGATAACATGGATAGTAAAACACTGTTTCCCCTTTCCCTCTCTTCTTCCCATATTTCTATGAAAATCTCTTTTTCCAGTCATTTTGCTTTCTTTAGCTGTGATCAAAGTGTAGTATCTGTTTCTATTTAGTTAAGAGGAATTTTGTTGACTAAATCAGGGCATTTTTTGCATAAATCTTGACTCTTCATTTGTTCTTGACAATAAAGATCTGCTGTGATTGTATTGACTTATTCTAAGAGCTCATAACAGATGAAACCTACCATATTCCATTAATTGCTCACCAAGACCTTACGGGAGTGGAGAATTCATTTAGTTGATATAGGTTTTTCATCCAGAATACCAGATTCTTTCAACAAGAAATTAAAAAAGCTAGCATTCCAAGGGAAATTATGAATTACCTTGTAAATTAAATTCAAATAAGCAGTGGTGGTGGAAAGGTTTAGTTACTTGGATAAAAATGCTACCATGATTCATGGTTTTATTTTTAAAAAGTTAGTCACTCTATAGAAACTGCCACGTGACCAATGTCATTAAGCAGCATGCTGTGTTGGGGGTGATCAATTAAAAAATTGGGAAAAGGGGTGATCAATGAATAAGTTACTTCCCTCACCTTTTGTTGAATCACTAAAAAGTTTGATTTTTCAAAAAACAAGCCTAAATGCTGCCGTACACTAAGGGACCAATTTAGCATAGATTGTAAATTGAACCCCCCACTAAAAACCTATTGTGGGGAATTTAATGTCTAGAGAATTGCAGGCCATCCACTTGAGGCAATTACAGTTAAGATGATTCTGTAGTTGTCCTTGGAGCAAGTGGGGGAATCAGTTCAGACAGATCCTGCATCTTCATCTTGAAATCCTCAGGCAACAAGCATGCTGTGTTGGGGGTGATGGGGGTACACTAAGGGACCAATTTAGCATAGATTGTAAATTGAACCCCCCACTAAAAACCTATTATGGGAATCTTTTTTTTAAAAACCCATTTTTCTAGACATAATAAGGAGTAAATGTTTAAATTTTCAGCCTCCATTGGTGTGGCCTGTATGTGCGATATATGCATAGATAGCCAGCCCGCCAGCCAGCCAGACTCATTTGAAAATTGAAGAAACCTATATTGACAGTTTTGGTGACAGTTGTGGGTGATCAATTAAAAACTTGAAAAATGGGGTGATCAACGAATAAGTTACATCTCTCGCATTTTGTGGGGCACTAAAAAAGTGATGAACAGTTAGGGCTAGGCGAAGTCCGGATACATTGATATATAATACATATAAATGTCAGAACACATGAATAACCTAAACCCAGCAACAGTGTTTAAACCTGTCTCTTGTGGGTAGCGGTGATTAATTAGTTTCATAGTGTTATTTTGTAATTGTTAATAATGATAATTATATTCTCTACGAATGAATGTAACTTTTGTTACATGTAGAACATTTTATTTTAGTGTGAAAAAAAGTATACAATTTGTATATACAAGCACACATCATAACAATTATATTTACATCTACGGCCTTAAACCTTTGCAGTGGTGTAATAAACATCATAATTCTTCTTAAAATCAATTGCATCTGTTGATAGCACTACATATTCCGGTAATCTATTCCAAAGTCCTACCACTGCTAAAAAAGAATTTTCTGATATTCAATCTACTTCTATTTGCTTCTACCGTATATGTGTGGCCTCTCAGTCCCTTGTACTCCCAAATCAACAGATTCTTGTTCCCTCTCCAAAAATGTAACATCACTTTCCAAACAACCTAATATATTTCCATAAATATGCAAAACGAAAACCTGGTCAAAGTTTAAATAGGACATTATCAATTCTCTTTACCAGCTTTAATTGTTTTTTCTTAAACCATATTCATACATAGAACATTTATTAGTTGAGAACCTATATTTGCTCGGCACCAGTGTGAACGACTGCTAAACAAGCGGCCTAAATCATAAATGTGAATAAAGAAACAAGCTCCATGCAGGGATTGAACCCGCATCCATTATGGAAGCAACCTTATATACAGGTTCTGCTCTACCAACTGAGCTAACAAAGTTCTTATGGTAGGCAGGAGTCTTTTAATCCTACACTTTGCTGGTCTCTCTACTCTCACATTCGTATTTAGGCAGGCCACTCATTTAGCAGTCGCTCGTTTAGCAGTCGTTCACACCAGCGCTGGGCAAATATAGGTTCTCAACTAATAAATGTCTTTATATTTATCATATTCTGAAAAATTATCCATCATTTGATTTCATACTGTCGGCATAGAGAACCACCTTATATTTGTGCCTAAATATGAATGTGAGAGTAGAGAGACCAGCAAAGTGTAGGATTAAAAGACTCCTGCCTACTATGAGAACTTTGTTAGTTCGGTTGGTAGAGCAGAACCTGCGTATAAAGTTAGGTTAGGCCACTCGTTTAGCAGTCGTTCACACTGGCGCCAGGGAAATATAGGTTCTCAACTAATAAATATCTTTATAATTATCATTTTCTGGCAGATATAAAAATTATCCATCATTTGATTTCATAGAACATTAAGTAAAGGCATGCACACGCACACAAAATTCCTTTAAATGTTAAAAGAGAATCCTATAAAATAATCAACTCACTGGCCAGGCAAAATTCTTCTGGTTCTCTTCCAGAAAACTTTTCTTTCCGTGTCCCTTTGCCAACTTTTTATCCGAGCTGTTTTTACTCCGCAGTTGTCCTAAAGATTCTAAAATTAAAGTTTTGATTAATACTGGCATTTAGAGTTAAAGACTGGGAAAGGGTGAGAAATTTTCTGACTGAAAATGAATACGGGTATCCCCCAGTTTTTCAAAGATTTGTTTATGCCATTTTTTCGCTTTTACAAAAAAAGGCGAAAAGCGAAAATAGTGTTTAGCATTTGTTTTGCAGCGAGCCGTTAAAGAGGCAGCGAGCACTCTCTGCTTCTCTCTCTCTTCTACACCCCAGTCTCCTCTACCTCCCACCACACCAACCTCTGATGACTCAACCTAACATACCATCATCACCATTTTGGGGGTCTGCAAACACTTTATGCCATTTCAACTTATGAAAGTTTTTATAGGTATACTCGGCTTTTGGATAGCAGGGAAACCTGTATTAGCTGTTAGAATTACTCTAGAACCAATGCAAAGGGGAGAGACCATAACTGAAATTATTCTAGAATCAATGCAAAGAGGAGAGACCATAACTAAAATTGTTCTACAATCAATGCAAGAGGAGAGACCATAACTAAAATTGTTCAAGAATCAATGCAAAGAGGAGAGACCATAACTTAAATTATTCTAGAATCAATGCAAAGGGGAGAGACCATAACTAAAATTGTTCTAGAATCAATGCATAGAGGAGAGACCATAACTTTAATTATTCTTGAATCAATGCAAAGAGGAGAGACCATAACTAAAATTGTTCTACAATCAATGCAAGAGGAGAGACCATAACTTTAATTATTCTACAATCAATGCAAAGAGGAGAGACTATAACTATAATCGTTCTAGAATCAATGCAAATAGGAGAGACCATAACTTTAATTATTCTTGAATCAATGCAAAGAGGAGAGACCATAACTAAAATTATTCTACAATCAATGCAAAGAGGAGAGTCCATAACTAAAATTGTTCTACAATCAATGCAAAGAGGAGAGACCATAACTATAATTATGCTTGAATCAATGCAAAGAGGAGACCATAACTAAAATTGTTCTAGAATCAATGCAAAGAGGAGAGACCATAAGTAAAATTGTTCTACAATCAATGCAAAGAGGAGAGACCATAACTAAAATTATTCTACAATCAATGCAAAGAGGAGAGACCATAACTAAAATTATTCTATAATCAATGCAAAGAGGAGAGACCATAACTAAAATTATTCTAGAATCAATGTAAAGAGGAGAGACCATAACTTCTTACAGATTAGAATGTTTTTCCAGTGTAATCACAACTCATTACAAATAATAACTTTGCCAAATCCAATATAGTTAGGCAATGCGGAATGAAAAAGTTTTTTCAGACATGACAAATTTTATTGTAATTTGTAAATGATTGAATTTAATCACAGGTCCATAACAGAATTAATCGCGTTGGGCACACCGATTCTCGTATGATCACCAAAGTTAAGCCTGGTCAGTACCTAGATGGGTGACCACCTGGGAATGGTGCCGGATCACGTTAATTCTCCTAAGGAGGAGACTGATCTCTACACTACGCTCAATAATGCAAGCCAAAGGCCCCCCCCTTCCCTATCCCCCTGAACACGCTAGCAGGCCTGGCTGCGAGTGACAAGAAATGAATGAATTCGCAAAGGAAATGTGCTAGATCCACTTGGTAATGAAAGAGTAATGAAAACAAATCATTTATATTTGTTTTCATTACTATTTCATTACCAAGTGGATCTAGCACGTTTCCTTCATTCATTCATTCATTCCTTGTCGCTCGCAGCCAGGCCTGCTAAAGTGTGTTTCGGTGGGGGGGCTTTGGCTTACATTATTATATTGAGCGTATTATAGAGATCAATCTCCTCAGGAGAATTAACGGGATCACCACGGGAGGCTCTCTACATGATCCTAGCTGCTTACAGGTATTCCCAGATGGTCACCCATCTAGGTACTGTCCAGGCTCGACGTTGCTTAACTTTGGTGATCATATGAAAATCAATGTGACAACTGTAATGTTTATATATGTACGTATCAATGTTAAATATATGTATGTATTAATGTTTATGCTTAAAATAAACACGTCAAAGCAAGCTCCCAGCAGCCCCCATTCCGTTTCCGGTCCCAAAAACGCAGGCCAGAAGTAAGAACAGGGAAGGCTCTCTCTTTCCAGGACACACGTGTCTTTGTTCGTCTCCCTTCCTTTTCTAAACACAGCTAAAATGGTTATGAACCAAACACGTTCATCTAAACACAGCTAAAATGATTACGAACCAAAGAATGTTCATCTAAACACAGCTAAAATGGTTATGAACCAAACACGTTCATCTAAACACAGCTAAAACAGAAAGAACAACAAGCAACAAAGGCACTGATATCAGACAACATTACAACAGCGATTTGGCCATATTTCCTTTGCTAAGAAGAGTAGTACTGTTCAAATATGAGAACATTTTTAAATTGAAGAAGTTGACAGAGCAAAGGAAAGGGAATTGGAAAAAGATACAGTAAATTTTTTTCTTTCTAATATCATTAAAAATGATATTAGATTTGTATAAATTAATTCAGAATTTCTTTTTTCTCTTTTGCTTTTATCCAAAATCTGCAACAAATTAGTAATGAAGCTACCAATGTTTTAAAGATTTCAGTTGAATTAATTTTTTTACGGTCAAACCCACAGAAATATAATTAGATTCACCATGCTTGCCAAATTTTGGTCAATCTTTGTCAAATCAAATCTAACAAAAAGAAGATTAACCGTAAATTTAGAATGAGTATTTAAAAAAAATGTTCAACTGTCAAGTGTTGTATACCATTGCTTGTGAGTTTGATTGTTACTGGGTGCTGCATAAATCTGGCCTTATTGTTGGATATTTAGGCAGCCGTGGACAGATGTCACAGATTTGACCCCCACAGGTGTTGAAAGGTGTTGAAAGTTATAAACAGGATATCGATCAAAACCCCAAACTGCAAGGTGTCAGGAACTGGAAGACAGACCAGGTGTTGAAAAGTCATGAACAGGATATTGACCCTGACAGCAGATGGTGGGCTGGAAAATCAGTGTGGGTGTTCAAACCCGATAAAAGTGATACAGAGGCCCTCAGGAAAGAGAGAGACACAGAGCGCCCTCAGAAGCCAGGGAGAGGCAGAGAGCAGCTAGGCCTGGGAGCACGGGCCAGTTCCCCTGTTGGGAACAGTCTGTCGGCTCTCATTATCTCTCTTCCACTCTTCATTCTCTGCCATGATACAATGTATCTTATGAAATAAAAATATATCCTCATATTTTTATAAACCAAGTTTCGAGTCTTCCTTTTTCTCCAAGTTCAGGATTTTCCTCCCGCGGACCAAGAGGGCTATACAACATTATGCCAAACATGGATAAGTTCAATAAATATCTAAGAAAAGTATAATGATTCACATCTCTTAAATTGCTTCAAATAAATAATGCTTTCACATAAAAAATTTTACATTTCACTGGAAGTGATTTTCATGGGAAATTGCAACAACATGACAATGAAGTAATGTCATTCTCTGTCATGGTCACTTGAATAATAATTACATTGATTGCTTTTGCTTAAAACAGGTGAGAGAGCACAAGAAGTCTGATTCAGAATGAAGGGGGAATAAGAATCAAGGGAGCCAAACTTGATGCCAAGTCAATTACCAATCAGACAATAAACTCACGTCAATATAGTCATTAATCAAAGCTTGAACTTAATTCATCCTTTTATAGAGATAGACACTTCAGCTTTATCCTCCTCAGCAGAACTAAACTGACTAAATATTTTGTATCAGGTGAAGCCAAGACTGCTTTCCAAAACACCAGCACCATTTAAAACATAAAACCCAGAAAAAAAATGTTTTAAATACTAACGATCATTTTCCAGCATTAATTAAATAAGATTAATCATATATAAAAATGAATAAGAAGGGAGATAACATGTATATCTTCTTAAGAGTTATTTCCCATGCTTATAGCCTATTTCTAATTAACATTAATTAATGAAATTGCATGATTTATTGATAAATTAATTTCCTCTCAGCAAATGTGGCAAATGCATGGAACAGCCTAAGTGAAAAAACGGTCACATCCGAGAATATCAATATTTTTTTTAAAATAATCTTTATTCTGATATCGGACATACCAAATTTAACTACCATTTTTCTTATTAGTTTAAACCCAGTCCAACTACACTGAAGCTGGCTTAATGATGCAATTAACTGCTGTCAAAAAAAGCCTATTTAAAGTATAATTGTTTTTTAAAAGACACACAAACAGGGCTAAGAATGTTTATACAGTCTACTTATTAAGCATATGATATTGATGTTCAAAGCTAGAAGGAAATGACAAATACATGCATAAAATGTAACAAATTCAATACACACAAGCAATCTTATATAAAAGCAAATGTCACTTTTTTGTTTATTGGTTTGTATGTTTGTTTGGTGGTTTCTGTCATGCTAAAGCAAGCTGAAAGATAGGAAGGGGATAAAGCAAAGCTTGTGTTTGCATATGTTAAAACACACAGCTATGTGTCTGTGTGTTCACGTCTACATCACTACTACTACTACTACTGCTGATGTCTTTGTAATTGGACAGAAAACAAATATAGGCATCTTTGATTTTTCATGAATAAAACTCGTTTTTTTTCAATTTAAAAAATAAATTTGTTTTTTAACTAATTCTGTTGCCTTATTGTTTTAGATTATTAACAAACAGAAAATATGAAGAGGTGTAGAAAATCTACATAATAATACATTTTGTTTGAGGTATGCGTTTTTCTATTTTCAATTATTAATACATACGAAAATATATATTTCTATAATTTATCAATGCATAAATAATCCTGTCATTTTTGCTAGAAAAAAGAAATATTTTTGACTGCATATGAGAATTCATCTTCATCAGGTTCTATCATCTGCAGGAGAAAGAAAATCATAGTGAGGTATTAATCACTGCTACCCACAACACTGGCTTATTGCTGGGT
>VCCN01006703.1:5498086-5511137 GCA_006491835.1 Architeuthis dux | reverse complement strand
GTAAATTGTCAGGGTATCATGCTGGGTCCTTTATGACATATCTTACGGCAATGGAGTTACTTGGTAGTGCCAATCACCTCCTTTCCAAAGGACATTAGTGCAAAGTGAACACAAACTGTCTTAGCCAGAGTTTGAACTTGGTTCCCTGATTCCATTTTCTATGCTTCTAACCATTAGGCCAACCTCACCTCCCAATTAGTATAATTAGTATAATACTCTTCCAAAAAATACTGTTTTCCTTCTTGATTTACTTCAGTACTAATTGTATACATAGTAAATATTATGGTGTGTAGAGAACATGTTTAAGTAAGGCCTGTCCCTCTAACCTCCATTCAGGTCTTTTGTAAGTGTAAATCACATGGTCAGAAAATGACAAGTAGAAGCTTGAGGTCAGTCAGTACAACAAGTAAGGTTCACTTTTTTTCCTGTTATTCAATATAAGCTAAATACAAAGCAAACCACTTATTGTGATCACTTTTTGGGACAGGATCTTTTAGATAGAAATAACCAACTGATAACATTGAGCAAAAGATATAAAAATTAGAACAATTCACATTCATTGTTATAAATTCATTATGTTATTAAATTCATTGTTATAACCAACTTTATATAATAAAAAAAATTAAAACGATTAATATAAATATTTTAATGTCATTTTTAACTCATTTTAAATGAAGTGTTTGGGACCGACTGATTTTGATAACAATAACCGTTTGATAACATTACCTGTGGTTATACTAAATAGTTTCCTCTGTACAGTGACGATGCTAGGTCTGACGGTGCCTCCCTGCAAATTGTTAAATTTGCACCCCTCACAAAAGTAAAAGGTTTAAATGGTAGGTCCAATTGGCCCCAGATAGCTGCTGGGGTCTGGTGGTGCCATGCACTGCCTCTGCTCTGTATTAGTTAAGATGATAGTGAGAAAATAAACTATTGGTCAGAAATTCACTTTTTTATTCTTGATATCTACTAAACTTAATTTAGTACAGTACAAGGCCAAATTGGGCGAATCTGGGTAGGAAAATTGTGTTGCATTAATCAAAGTGAGGAAGGCCTGCCTGCCTTGAAAATCTGCATTTGAAATCCAGGTTTTTATATGGGCTGGAACACTGCCTACTAATGCAAATGGGAAATACACAACTACCTAACCCACGAGGTAGGCCACCACTTTTTCGTTCTTTATTATTCATGTTGTCTGAAATTCTGAAAAAAAAATTTTTTATTCCAAGAACTTCTCAAAATACAGGCATCCCCCATTATAATGTGATTGGGGTCCACAACCTACCCCCCTTGCACCACGAATTGCCTTATAACGGGGGATGCCTGTATTATCCTCATCTTCTTTGTTTTTGTCACAGAATACACATATATGTATGAAATCAAATTATGGATAATTGTATATCCAATCGACAGAATATGATAATAATAAGTGTCATTATAATTATCATATTCTGTCGATTGGATATACAATTATCCATAATTTGATTTCATACTGTCGACATAAGAGAGCCGCATTATGTTCATGCCTAAAATCAAAAACGTGAGAATGGAGAAGTCAACAAAGTGTAGGTTAAAGGACTCCTGTCTACCATCTGATCTTCGTTAGTTCAGTCGGTAGAACAGCACCACGTATAGGTAGCTTCCAAGGTGGACGCGGGTTCGATCCCCACACGAAGTTCGTTTCTTTATTCACATTTATGATTTAGGCCGCTCATTTAGTAGTCGCTCACACCGACTCCGGGCAAATATAGGCTCTCACTAATAAGTGTCATTATAATTATCACATATATTTATATATCTATACTAATATTTGAGCCCTCTGTTTGTTTGTTTGTTTGTTTCGTGCCTCTTCTCCACAAAAACTAAAAGGATGATAGAGATAATATTTTGCAAGTACACTGAGAAGATGTCAACTTCCCACATAGGTTATGTGATTTTGACCTTGGAGGTCATTTTCCAGCCAATATCTGGTTCTATACATAAGAAGGACATGATTTTTATATTAAAACTTTCTCCTTTAATTCTTCTTACGAATGAAACAATACGAATGACACAAACTTTTGTTACAATAGTTTTGTTTTTTGTACCAGTTCTGGGGTTTTAGTCAATATAACAATATTAAGTATTATTTTTAATAGTAGTAGTAAAAAACATGCACACACGCATAGACAGTGTCGGCCTCACCTTTCATTTCTTTCAATTTTGGCACAGCGATTTATACTTAACACGCAAACAGTTTACGTTACACAACATGTGATTTAAAAAAGTGAAACCAGATATTCCCATGTGAGTACTTTTTTTGTTTTTTTAATTTTTTTTATTGACTGTTTTAATTAATATTTATTAGAAATATAACACATTTTTCACAATTCTAAAACAATACAGTGTTGTTATGATATCCTACCACAAAAAGGTTATCCTGGGGTCAGACACCTGTGCGGAAATGTAAGTGACCCTGGTCACCTTAGGAAATAGGTATATTGCGTAGGTGTCAAACAAACAGGATATGGAGACTGGAAATGACACCTGCGTAGGTGTTTGAGAAACCTATAAAGCAGACCCAAGACGCGAACAAACATCAGCGGAGCCGGAAGGCCTGAGACCGCTGTCCCTGTTGGGGACAGACTGACGGTTCTCCTTATCTCTCTCCCACTCTTCACTCTCTGGCCAACAAAGATGTATACTCTGAAATATGTCCAGATATTTTTACAAACAAGTCTTCGAGTTTCCTTTCTGTCCAAGTCCCCCCGCTACATTCACTCCGCTATACAACAGTATTAAGTCACAACTTTTTAGCTGTAGAATTCTTAATTTATGTCTGGCTTACGGAAGTAATGCGGTTTGTATATTACCGTATTTTGTAAACAATTATTCAGTTCTTTACTGCCTCAGTTAATCACTGTGGTCATTTGCTTGCTTCTTTACTGTCCACAGATTCAATACTTTGTGTAGGTTGCTCTCACAATTTCTTGTCTAAATGGTCTAACAAGACATTAACAAAGCTCTTCTTGCTTTTAACCAGATTTCTGTGCTTTGCAATACTTTTCTGTTTCCCATGAGTGTGGAAAACTGCTTCTTTTCTTTCAAATTTTTCTTTCTTATTTTCTTTTTGTCATTTTTTTGCTATTAATATTTCAGGGAACTAACTGCATACAAGGATTTATTTCCCTAAGACAGATGGGAGGTAACAGCGCAGTTTAATACAGGCCTCCCACGTTATAAAACGTTGCATTATCCCGAAGTTTGCATTCAAACATGGGTGGATTATGGAGCCCAAAATATTTTAATAGCTCAGCAATAGCTAGATATAGCTAAAGATTACCTCAACAATAGCTAGATATAGCTAAAGATTACTTACATTTAGCTCTACATCAGTTAGATTTAGCTGCTAAATATATACATTGGTTGTGGAAAGTTTAGAATTCAGTATTCGTTTTTGCTACCCCAATTATCACGTTATAATGGGGGAGGCCTGTATTGCACTTGGTTAGTTACAATAAGCCACCACACCAACACACACCCACACTAATTTAACACCAGAAAATATTGTTTTTTTATCAAGACTGACTAAATTCTGGAGGTACCTAGGGTATTATGGATTTTATGCAATAACTTTCTTTCCGTCTCTATCTTTATAACGCAATCTAGACTTATTCCAGCCATAAACCATATTGACATGGGCAACGCCGGGTATCCCTGCTTATATTATTACTTGGGAATCTAAGATTTAGAAAGTATCAGGCTCGTTCACAAAAAGAGTTCCTTTTCCTTAGCTTTTCTCTCCTGGAATCAGGGCCGTCTTTAGGGCCCCCAGGCAAAGCAATGTACTGGATTTGGCCAGCAGGCCATACTGTCAACCTTGATTTAATACATGGATTCAATAAAGAGTCAAGTACTGATTTAAACATGGTTTAAACATAGGTTTAGAGAAGGTTCTCTATGTTTGCTATTTAGTAATATGAACCTTAATTTTTATTTTTCAAATTGAATTTCGGAGCCCCTAAAATCGTGAGACCCCCGGGCAACTGCCCAGTGGGCCCAAGCAATAAGACAGCCCTGCCTGGAATCTAGAATCAAACATTAAACTTCTTATCTGCTTGTTTCCCTTTCAATCATACACCTTTTTATCTCAGTTTTATAACTGATTGTGTATAATATTAGCATTGGAAATTTCATAAATAATACATTGAATACTGTTATAAGAATGCTTTGTCTTTGTTTTAAATCAATTTTCCTTTCTTTCTTTCCATCTGCACCTGCTAAAATATTTACAAATTATTCATGTCATTTCTGTGCTCTGCCGGTGAGGTATGTGGGGATGAGATTTTTATGAGTTGTGCAAATGAAACAGCTCAGATTAGACATAAGAGCTATTTTATGCAATAGGCATAAACCCCAAAACTTCCATACATATAAATACTACAAGTGCACACACCCATGAAAACACTCAATAAAGTTTACTAACTGAGAATAATCAAACAAAGAAGATAATTCAGCAAAATGACATGAAATAATAGCTGTCTTTTTTTGTTTCATATTCAGGGCCGGATTTATAGGGGTGCAAAAGGGGCAATTGACCCCAGCACCCCTCTAGCCCCAGGCTCACCTCTATACAAAAATATTGTAATTAAAAATTAGTTTCTTTAATAAGAAATAAATTAATAATTACTGTTTGGAATTCATTTCATTATAACTCCTTCAATTGTTTTAAATGAATTAATAAAATCACTGCTTGTAATTCGGGTGTATAGTAATTGGAGTAGGAAGGACTGCACTTTTTCTTAGGGACCACAATCTTTAACTTGCTCCTTTATTTATTTATTGTTAATGTTCTCAATTTTATGCTATTTTTACATGTTTGAAAGAGTGCTCGTTGTGTCTCGCTTTTTTTTTGTCTCTTTTTTCTGTCTCACTCTTTTTTTTTGTCTCACTCCTTTTTAGTTTCACTCTGTTTTGTTGCACCGTTTTCATTTCTCGCTCTTTTTTGACTCACGTTTTTTAGTTTCGCTCTTTTTAGTCGCACTGTTTTTACTAGCTCTTTTGTTTCTTGCTCTTTTTTTACATTGCTATTTTTTTTGTCTCGCTTTCTTTTGTCTCGCTCGTTTGTTTGTCACTGATGTTTTTTTTCTCGCTCTTCGCTCTTTTTTTGCTTCGCTCTTTTCTAGTCTTGCTCTTATTTGTCTCAAATCTGTTTTTTTACATCGCTATTTTTTTTGTCTTTCTTTCTTTTGTCTTGCTCGTTTTTTGTCTCACTGTTTTTTTTCTCTCTCTTTTTTTTGTCTCACTCCTGTTTTTTACTTGCTTTTTTTTCTCTTGCTCTTTATTTGTCCCGCTCTTTTTAGGTTTCGCCCTTTTTCAGTCTTGCTCTTTTTTTGTCTCACTCTTATTTAGTCTTGCACTTTTTTACTCACGCTTTATTTGTCGCGTTCTTGTTTGTTTTGCACTGTTTTTGTCCAGCTCTTTTTTGTCTCACTCTTATTTAGTCTTTGCTGATTTTTTGTCTCGCTCGTTTTTTTGTCACACTGTTTTTTTTCTTGCTCCTGTTTAACAAAAGTTTGTCTCGCGTTTTTTTTTGTCTCGCTCCTGTTTTTTACTTGCTCTTTATTTATCTCGCACTTTTTTTGTTACTCGCTCTTTTTAGGTTTCGGCCTTTTTCAGTCTCGCTCTTTTTTTTGTCTCACTCTTATTTAGCCATGCACCTTTTTTACTTGCGCTTTATTTGTCTCATTCTTGTTTTTTACTTTTTTTGTATCGTTCCTTTTTAGTCTCGCTCCTGTTTTTTACTTGCTTTTTTTTCTCTCGCTCTTTATTTGTCTTGCTCTAGTTTTGACTTTTTTTTAGTTTCGCCCTTTTTTAGTCTCGCACTTTAGTCTCACTCTTATTTAGTCTATTTAGTCTCGCTCTTTTTTACTCGCTCTTTTGTTTTTCACTCTTTTTTAGTTTTGCTCTTTTTTGTTACTCGCTCTATTTTTGTCTTGCTCTTTTTTTTCTCACCTTTGTTTTTTACTTGCTCTTTTTCTCACGTTCTTATTTAGTTTTGCTCTTTTTTTTGTATCACATACAAGGTGTTCCAAAACTTCAAGAAATTTGATCATGAAACAAACACTCAACAGAAACCGTCATGTGACCAATGTCTTTTGGCAACATGCTGTGTTGGGGGTAATCAATTAAAAATTGGAAAAACAGGTGATCAACCGTTAACCAAAGCTGACACCAAAACTCTCAACATAAGTTTCATCAGTTTTCAAGTTGGTCTGGCTGGCAGACTGGATATGTATGTATCATACGTACAGGCCGCACCAATGGAGCTAGATGGCTGAAAATTTAAACATTTACTCCTTATTATTTTTTTGAAAATCCCCCCACAAATAGGTTTTTAGTGGGAAGTTCAATTTGCAATGTAAGTTTATGTTAAATTGAACCCTTGGTTTGTGTCCAGCAGCATTCACACCTATTTCTTTGTTGAAAATTCAGACTTTTTAGTGATCACTGCCCAACAAAAGGAAAGAGAAGTAACTTATTCCTTAATCATCCTTTATCCAATTTTTTAATTGATCATCCCCAACATGGCATGCTTTCAAAATACGTTGGTCACATGACAGTTTCTAGTGAGTGAATAACCTGTTTAATATTTATTTGTTAGCACTACATATTTCTTCTTTGAGCTTATTATATCAAGGTTAATTTTGATTTCTCCTACAAAAATTGTTAGGTTTAATTTTGTGGTTTATAGAATTTGCAGCAGAGGCAGATTAAGAGCTAAATGAATTGCTGAAACAATTAACCAGATCTTCTTAATGGCTGTGGTTTCTCACGCACACACTCAAAATAATAATTGCAAAGCTAACATAAAAGCTGAGATGTGCATGTGTGTGTGTGCGCGCACTTATCTGCTGCTCCTTTCCCAAATCTTGTTTTAGATACTGTGCCTTCTTTCTAATGCAAATATGGATGATAGGAATTAATTTCTATGCAGGGAAGGAAATGGATATGCAAGAGAAAAAGTAGATAAAGCAGAGAAAGAAAGAAGAAATTTCTATGAAGGAAAGGAGAAAGATATGCAAACAAAAATATGAATGAAGCAAACAAAGAAAGAAAATATTTTCATGCGGGGAAGGAGAAGAATATGCCAAAAATATAGCTGCAAACAAAGGAAAAAGAAAGAAGAAATTTCAGTCGAGAAATGGAGAAGGATGCACAAAAAAATCTGGAAATGAAGCTAAAAAAGAAAGAAGAAATGTTTATGAAGGAAAGGAGAAAAAATAGCTGTAAATGAAGCAAGGAAAGAATGAAAATGAATTTATGCTGAAAGGAGAAGGAGATGTAAAAAAACTGCTGGAAATGAAGCAAGGAAGAGATTTGTATGCAGGTAAGGAGTAGGACATGAAAAAGAAACTGTAAATGAAGGGGGGGGAGAACAAAGAAATTTCTATGCAGGAATGGAGAAGAAGATGCAAAAATAACTGTAAATGAAACAAAGAAAGAATGAAGAAATTTCTATGCAGGAAAGAAGAAGGATATGCAAAAGAAAATCTGTAAATTAGAGGAAAAAAGAAGAAAAAATTGCTATGCTAAAAGGGAAAAAGATATGCAAAAAAAACTGTAAATGAAGCAAAGAAAGGATGAAGAAATTTCTATGCAGGACAGGAAATGAAAAAAAACATTAGTCAAAAATGATGAAACAAATACTAGTCAAAAAAATTAATAAGTGAAAATCATATCTTAAGAAAGTTTCAAATTTCACAAATGGCCTCTTTTTACTTTCTTATTTATGTCAGAAAAATAATACACAGCAATAAAATACAACAGCTACAGAAGTAGAATTTGAGGGAAAGAATTCTTTGCACAAACACAAACACAAATTAATTTGGCATTAAATGGCTTATAAATGTGTGTCTTGGAGCAAATCTCATATATGGTTGATTAGCCAATTCAATGACCATTTGAAAATATCAGGAACTATTCTTAGAAATAGTACATTTCTTGATTCCTTTGTGGGTTATCTTTTGCCACAAATCAACATTTCTGCTGGCAGAAAAGTACTGAAAAGATTTGATTTCCAAAGTTATAATTTATTGTGCCAGGCCAATATAAAATTGGTTATTATTTTCTGATTAGTTAATCCCCATGAAAAAAATTCACAGATATCTTTGAATTTCTATGAGATGATATTTTTTTTTCAGAAAAGAAACTACTGAATTTGTTCAGATATTTTTATGGAAGTGGAAGAGTCCATTGTTACAGACAGAGAAACAGAAAAAAAAATCACACTTTTCATTATTATTAATAGTAGATACTGATAACATTTCCTATAAAATTAACAATATGAATAAAGTGCTTCATATGTCTGTGTTTTTTATGCTAAAAATCAAGCTTGATGTCCACTCTTCACAGAAATGAGATTTTTGGTGGTATAATGAGAGGCTTTTGATTTCTTTTAATAATTTATTATAATTTCAAAATGTAATCTTGCTTCTCTGTTCTTTCAAGTGTGAAATTGACCGACGTTTGTCCAAGGTTTCATCTGATCAGTAAAAATAATCAAAAATTTCTCTATGTCCACATCTGAGTAAAAATTACATTGTATATATCCAAAAGTTTCTTTACACTGAATTTTATAAAACCAAGATGAAAGCCAAAGACTCAAGTGAATCTTAACAGTCAATCAAAAGACCAAAGACTTTCTATAAGAGGTCTGGTTAGACACTCAATAGAAACCATCATGTTATCAATATCATTTAGCAGTATGCCATGTTGGGGGGGGATCAATTAAAAAATTGGAAAAGGGGGTGATCAATGAATAAGATACTTCTCTCGCCTTGAATTTTCAAAAAAGAAGTGTGACAACTGCCGGACACAAACTAAGGGACCAGTTTAGCATAAACTTACATTGTGAATTGAACCACCCCGCTAAAAACCTATTTTGTGGGGAATTTAAAAACAACAAAAAGCTATTTTTTCTAGACATAATAAGGAGTGAATGTTTAAATTTCCAGCCCTCTAGCTCCATTGGTGCGGCCTGTATGTATGATACATACATATCCAGCCTGCCAACCAGACCAACTTGGAAACTGAAGAAACCTATGTTGAAAGTTTTGGTTGACGGTTGATCACCACTTTTTCCAATTTTTAATTGATTACCCCCAACACAGCCCTCTATCCCTATTGGTGTGGCCTGTATGCATGAATGATACATAGCCAGCCAGCCAGATAGCCAGTAAGACCAATTTGAAAACTGAAGAAACCTCTGTTGATGTTGACTATGTTGAAGTTGACAGTTTTGGTTGATGGTTTCTAATATTTGTCAGCCTATCTGAAATAATTTGTTAGGTTAAGTTCAAATGAAACTAGCATTCCAAGGGAAATTATGAATTGCCACCACCCATATATGCTGTGTTGGGGATGATCAATTAAAAAGTTGAGCTGTGATCACTAAAAAATGTCTGAATTTTCAAAAAAAAAGCGGGCACAAACTAGTGACCAATTTAGCATAAGCTTACATTGAAAATTGAACTCCCCACTAAAACCCTATTTTGGAGGGGGATTTTCAAAAATAAAAGAAATCATTTTCCCTACTCATTGAGGGGAGTGTGTGTATAAAATGTCAAGTTTCCGCTATGAACGGTTAGGGCTGGGCGAAGTCCAGATACATAGATAGATACATAGATAGATACATAGATACATATAAATGTATGAACACATGAATAACCTAAACCTTTGGTAGTGGTGATTAAAACCTAAACCTTTGGTAGCGGTGATTAATAAAGAGAAGATTCTTTAAATCTTCATTGCTTTACTGATATTGTTACTTTAAAATTAATCAATTATTCTGTCAATTATCTGATTTATAGAATTCCTTTGGTTGAATTGGAAAGTTATTATAGACTAGATGTTTATGTAACCTATGATATCATGGCTAGGATTTACTAAACAAATACGCTAAAACTTTCATTCACTCTCATGTTTGTATATATACTAGTACAGGAGTCCCTTGATATAGCATGGTTTTCTATAGCACATTTCTTGATATAAGGCATGTTGGTGGTGGACCCCAACATTTTTGCCTATATCATTGCACATTCATCCAGAAAACGACAAATGAAAAAACAGAATTTCATCAAAAGACTTACTTAATATGATTAGAATATTAAATTTCTTCAACTTGCAATCAATTAACATATAATTACATGGTGTTTTACACACAATTTCTTTGATGTTATGATGAAAACAACACCTTCGTTCACTGGTGAATTTGTTTGGCACTTGTAATTGACTTTTGATTATCCGCGGTTCAGTGATAATGTGGTTGTCTTTCTTGGACCCCAACACCTTCCGTTATAAAGGGGGACTACTGTATAGTATCCATAAAAAATGACGAGATTATTTACATATGGATTGGCACTTCTGCCTTGAATCAGAGTATCTCTTTACTCTGCCGATGATCGATGTGTCGCTCTCCTGCACTTCTATATAGGATCAGAGTGTAGTATCTGTGCATGCACTGAAAAGTGTTACACACATCAAAAAAAATAAGGATGCACATTACATCCTTATTTTTACCAATTTTTACTTATTTGTTATTCAAATATTAGAATGCCTGTCATTAAAGAATTAACAGACACAAAAAATAAGTTTAAACCGAATCTTAATTGTTACTTTTTCCTTTATCTGTAGTAAATTAAACTTAAAGTAAAAAATTTTAAAAAAGGATGGTTTATATTTAAATTTACTCTCATATTTCAATTTGTTTGGAGTAAATGAAACAGTAAACTGAAGTGAACATTATGTGCCAACTATTTACTTAAAAACAACACCTAATTTACCTTCAATTTTTAGTAACACTAGCTGAAAATATGTGACCTCTGGGCAGTTATCCCCAGCTATATGGAGCCTATGGCCGTAAAACCTTGAGTTAAGTAATGATTTAATGTTTAATGGCAGTCGGCTCCATATAATTGGGGATAACCGCAAGGAGGGTGGCTATTTTCAGTTAGTGAATCTAATATTAAGAAAGGATATATTTTGACCTCCCTCACAAAAGAATTTGCAATAGCCCACTCTTAGTGATTTGTCAGTCTTGGAGCAAGAAGGTGAAAGTCATTTACATGGCTATGAATGAAAAATTAACCTAACATTACTTAAAAGTGAAATTTGATGATTTAACCACCAAATTTAATAATTCTTTCAACTAAGATTTCAGTAGTCAAGAATTAATGCAAGCATTACTGACAGAATGGGAGCTCTTAGGATCATAATTCACCAAGTCATGGACAATATTTTCAACTCAATTTTCCTTAAAAAAATAATTTTATCTTTATTTATTCAATTAATAATAATAATGGTTGACAATGCTTCATCTAATAAAAAATAAATAAAGATAATATTGCTACTACTAATGAATGGCTTGGCTTCGCGAACAAAGATGTTTTTGAAAGGTATTCTACAGTGGTAGGACCATAGACAGTGGGGCCTGTGTGCAGGATAACCCTCCAGCCTGATCGGTGAAGTTTTAAGGTGAAGTGGCCCCACCCTTTAAACCAGAGGTTTGCATCCTATGGCACATCCTATGGCACAAATAGGAGCAGAGTCCATAGGTCGTAGGTTTGACAAGAGTGTCCTTCTCTTGGCAGATGTACTACTACTAATACTACTAGTGTAAAAACAATAACAAATATGATGCTGGGAGAGATTAGGGAATAATGAAGGGTGGGTTGAAGCTTAGGTTTGATCTTCTGTCAACCGTAGCGTTCTCATAGCTAAGTCGGTAACAGCATCTGGTACGGGTAACCAGGCTTCCCTGAAAGGAAGTGAGTTTGAGTCTCACCAAGAGCTTACCCTTTATTTCCGATCTGTGCTGTTTACTCATTGCCATAGACTGACAGCATGAGTAAAGTTGCAATAAAAAGGAACTAACAAATTAAGATGAAAGAAAATACTAGTTGAAGATTAATAATAATGGTTGAAATAATTTTAACTTCCTAAAATTCCATCAGAAAAATTTACATATCTAGTAATACTGTCAAAGAGTCATTGTTAGAAAAGTAGTCTCACTTACAATACCTACTGTGGTGAGTGCAATGCCTACCAGGCACCCTATTATTGTGGCTTTATGCCAAACTAGGCTAAGCTCTGTAAATATCTGTCATTATCTGGAACTATCAGCAATTGTATAAAATGCATCTTATAGCTGAACAACCATCTTCTGGCCTAACTAACAATTATTTCAGTTCTTCAACCTAAGCTAAAATTAAGCCACTCGCTCACCTACTAATGGCCATTGAAAAGAACAAAACCAATGATTGGAATAAAGAAAATGAGAGAAGGTTCATATGCCCTTATTCTGTGACATTGGAAAAATGAATGAAAACCTTTTGGTTGCAATCAAATAATTAATCAACACTACCAAAGGTTTAGGTTATTCATGTGTTCACATATTTATATGGTGGATATGGTTAGTCAATGTGGAAAAGATTGAGAAAAGTGTGTTAAGTCTCAATTGAGATGTATCACGCTTTTCTCAATGTTTCTTTTCCACATTGTCTAACCATATCCACCATTCTGTTGGATTCCCTCACATCCAAACAACAAACACACATTTATATGTATCTATCTATCTATGTGTCCGTACTTCGCCCAGCCCTAACCATTCATAGTAGAAACTTGAAATTTTGCACACACACTCCCCTCAATGTAAGCTTATGCTAAATTGGTCACTAGTTTGTGCCCGCTTGTTTTTTGAAAATTCAGACATTTTTTATTGATCACAGCCCAACTTTTTAATTGATCATCCTCAACACAGCATATATGGGTGGTGGTGATTCATAATTTCCCTTGGAATGCTAGTAATATTTTATTTTTATGAGTTTTATTTAAAATGATAAACAGAGCTACTTTCAACAATGATTTCACCATGTTAAAATGTCAAATTATATTAAAGAACTTAATCTTTTTCTAATAAAAAGTCTCAAATAATGCCAAAGTTTCACAAAAATGTGACCCAGAATTTAAGACAACTAAAAATTAGGATGAAGGTGGAAACTAGTCAAATTTA
>VCCN01006703.1:5462118-5487790 GCA_006491835.1 Architeuthis dux | reverse complement strand
GGGGGGGATTCTTTTTCGGGATCGTAAATCTAAAAGTCATAAGATAATTATTAGAGTAAATACCCCGCCCTAACAGACGGGGTATTTACTGTAATGATTATCTTACAGTACACCAAATGTCCGTCCGTATGTGACAGGCTACCGCAAAAACTACTCGACATGACCTTTCTGTGGGCACTCCTGGGAGCCCTAGGTAGGTTTTTAGCAAGATAGTTTTTGAAAATCGAACCCTAAATATGTTTTGGGGGAAGGAGTTCGAATTTCAATGCAAATTCATGCTTTCTTTTTAGCGAAATATGCCTACCTGTTGACACTTTCCGGGTGGAGACGTATCATTATTACAGAGGTGGTGGAGACGTATCATTATTACAGAGGAATTGAGAGTAAGAGAGAGATATCTGTCTAACAGTGGGCCTGCCTGCTGCCTACCTGTTGACACTTTCAGAGCGGGTGGTGATGTATCATTGTTACAGAGGGATTGAGAGTAAGAGAGAGATATCTCGCTAACAGTATAACCTGTATTTAAAGTAAAGTTGGTTAGCCGGGATTACCTGCTTGAATTAAGATCATCGGATCAATAATATTGTCAGCATCTTCTTAACGGAATTGAAACTAACTTTACTGAATACATGTTATTGTTTTTATTTTAGGTTTAAAGAATCCCGGACAATGTTAATCACCGCTACCCAAAACACTGGTTTAATTGGGTTTAGGTTATTCATGAGTTCACACATTTATATTTATCTATGTAGCCAGACCTCGCCCAGCTCTAACCGTCGAAACTTGAAACTTGACACTTTGCACGCAAACCCCCCTTAATGAGTAGGGAAAATGTTTGTTTTTGTGATTTGCCCCCTCCCCCCACAAATAGGTTTTTAGAGGAGGGTTCAATTTTATCTATCTATGTATCTGGACTTTGCCCAACCCTAACCGTTCATTGTAGAAACTTTTGATATTTCACCATCTATTTCAAGTACTGGAATGTTCTATTTTTCTTTCATTAATTCTCTTATTTCTTTTTATTTATGTGCAGGTTTGCACTGGTATGAAATTTTCACAAATTAATTTTCATAAATAAAAAGAAATAGGAGAATTCATGAAAGAAATATTTGAACATTCCAGTATTTCAAAAAGACAGTGAAATGTTCAAATCAGTTCCATTCAAATGATCCAATTTTCGCATAGTTTGACTGCCAAAAAGCGGTAATTTCTTTTTTTAAAATAGCCAAAAATGGCAAAAAAAAACAACCCAAAAAACACTACAAATGGTAAAAAATGGCCAAACTGTTTAAGCGCAAACACACTAATTTAGCGCTTTTTGCACTGCCCAAACAAGAAACGTGCTGAATCTAGTGCGAAACGTGCTAAATCGGCAACACTGGAGGGCAAGGCAGGCAGCAGTCAGGACAAACATCGATCCCCTTCCATATACTGCTTCACAGTCACCTATTTCTCTGTCACTCAGTGAACGCGTGCAAAGAAACAAACAAATAAACTGACAGACGATCAGATTTATATGCTTATTTTTATTTACGGGTTTTTAAAAACGGTTAGCTATAAACAATTTTTTGAAAAGGCTACTTCTGTTTAACTTTAGCAACATGGCTACTTCCATTTAACTTTACATTGTTTCTTATTTGAAATAAAGTAGAATTATTTTCGTCGGTACACTGTCGTTTTAATTAACTTTTGAAGCACATCCATATATTTTCGATATTCTTATTTTTTATCCTTAATATGATAAAATAAAACTAAATCTCTACGCACAACAATCATGGAGTAAGTACTTCATAAAGGAGATTAGGTTGTTTCTTCTTTGACTGAAAATAAAATTGTTTTTTTCGTTATGCAACGATTGTTTGTTTGATTGTTTCGTCATGCTCCTTATAATTAAATCTTTTGTAATAAAAAAAATAACCGTAACACCCCCCTCCCCCCAAAAAAACACCGGAAAATTCCATCCATTTATCTATCTATCTGTCTGTCTATCTATTATTTTTTTGACTGCGATTGAAACCGCCCGTTAGTGTGGTATTTAATCTAGCAATATAAATTAGGTACAAAGGAAGTGACTTAATCGAGCTTAATGGCCGGCGAAAGCAGCCTTTAAGCGAGTAGAAGTAATATTTAATTTACCAAATTACAGTTTTTTACGTGAATACAAACAACTATTCTGGCTTAGGTTTGCTGATTACTTGACTCAACTGATATATTATTAAGAAATGAGGCCACACGAAAAATTAATAATGGATTTTTTAAAAATCCATTAATAAAAGTAAAGTCTTTATTTTAGAGACGTTATGGCTAAACAAAAAACAAAAAACACGGTGAAATGAAATTATTTCTTCGTGCCATTTATTTATTATATGCAAATGTTTCTTGACAAACAAACGAGAGAAGATCCTTAAAATGTTTTTTTAGTAAACCCGAATTACCAGGTCACTGAGGTCAGGTAAGAAAACTTTCAAAGGAAAGAATATAGTGTTCTTGTCCATTTTAGGCGATTGTCGTTTTGCGGGCCATTGCTACAGTGAGTTCAGTCCTCACTGGGTGCTCCGTTGTTGTGGCCTTGTGCCAAACCTGAGTAAATATCCGTTTAAGAAAGGATGTTTATTGTTTTGTATGTATAGTATAGTTTGTTAACTACACAATATTGATGAAATTTTACCGAAACCCAGTTCTATTTTTTTGTAGGAAAATTCATCTTTACGATTTTTAATAAAAAAATCTTTTTTTAAAAAAGAACTAAAATAAAACTATGCTCAGTATAATGTCGTGTTGGAATATATTTAGAAGGAAAACGAAATAATATGTACCGTTTTTCCCAGCGTCGAAAACGTTATTTTTTCCCAAAAATAAATCTTGAAAATTTACCCTGCATCCTACAGCCTGAAGGTTATTTTTCATATTGGCTTATACCATTTTTATTTTCAAAATTATCCTATTTTTTATTCTAAAAATTTTGCAAGTCAAAATTGGAATGCGTCCTTGAGGCCGAGAAGCACGGTAATTGTGTTTGCATGCATAACAAACTCAGAAACTCTATATTTATTTACTTCCTTTATATTCTAAAAGTTCTGCTTTGCTCATCAAATGCTATATTCTGTTTTTTGAATGAAAAACGGAGAAACACATTTTTACTTTTGCTGGTTAGTGATACTTCTTTCTTTCTAGATTGTCTTTTTTTGATGGGTGGGGCCGTGGTAGGATAAAGCACGTGTGTATGCGTCTGCACACGTGAATGCATGACAGTGCGTGCTCTTAGTTCATAAAATATGGGTCAATTTTCACTTTTTGACACAAGCAAACTTTTTTGCTGGGAATTATTCATCATCCAATAAGGTATTGATTTTTGATGAGACCCAAGTACCAAAATGAAAATTTGACTCCAAATATTCAAAATGGCTGATTTTGAGATCTGGCTCCATAGGCCAAAGTTTTGATATTTCAGAGTATGGACATGTTATATATCATTAGAAAACTCGTTTAATGCTGATTAAGATTCACATAAGAACCATGGTCATAAAATCAACAGTTATATGAGGTCAAAGGTTGATCAAAATAGGTTCAGGAAATCGTATAAACATTTGACTGAAAGTAAAGAAAATGACTCTGGTATGAAAATAATATTTTTTGACACAATAATCACTTCTTGTATGAAAATTGAATAAACCAAAACATTTAACTGAATTTTCTGAAAAGTTCTTTTCAACTAAACAAAACAGAGTTATATCGTCAAACATACGTTTTTGCAATTTACAGGAGAACAAAACCTATGTTCAAGATCGTTCACACTGGCCATTACAACTACAAAGTTCCGTGCATGGTTGATTTATTTTGTGACATATGCATTTGCTCTTGTAGCCCTTGGGAGCTGCAGATTGTGTTATCCATAGTGGTACATACTGACTTCCCGTTCTGTGCGATCAGCTGGCATTTGGATTGGTGCCCACATGAATCTAAAAAGATAGAGCTGTTTGTCATAGATTACATTGGGTACAACATTAAGGTGGAGTCTTGTAACATGGCCATTTTAATCATATACTATAGGTTTACAACTTACATAGGTTCCAGTTATTCAGGTTCAACAATTTGACAATTATCAATTAATAAAGCATCTGATCACAAATTAATTATTTTTTGACATGATACAGAAGGCATTCAAAGTGCTAAAGGATGTAAAGGATGTCCTCATTTAGTTCCACCATTCCTGCAGATAGTCTGGCAAATGTACTCGTCACATTCTTAAAGGCAAACCATGTATCCCCTGCCTGTAGTTTCCACTTGTTGTTAAATGAAGAAACTGTCGAATTCTGTTGATTTAATGACCATGATTCTTATGTGAATATTAATCAGCATTAAAATAGCTTTCTAATGATATATAACATGTCCATGTTCTGAGATATCAAAACTTTGGAGCCAGATCTCAAAATACGCCATTTTGAATTTTGGACCCAAACTTTCATTTTGGTACTTGGGTCTCATCAAAAATCAATACCTAAAAAGTTTGCTTGTGTCAAAAAGGGAAAATTAAATGTACTAAAAGCATGCATTATGAACAATGAATTGGAAATGGAAATTAATTACGTGTTCTTAGTAGTATATGCACACTTTTAAAAATGTGCGTGTACTGGGCATGTGGGGAAAAAACAAATTTAATTTTTATTTTTTAGACGAAGCTAAAGCACTTTCAATTTCATTGTTACTATTATTTTATTACTAGTTTCTCTTTTTTATCACAACACTCTGGGTCCATACATTCTTCGACTGTTAAACAGCAGGAAATCAGAAATGAAGTGGTTAAGGTGACTTCTGAGGTGTAGGATATTTCGTTTCTTTGAAAGTTACATATCCGATTTATTTTGTGTTATTTTAGTGATTGAAAAGCGTATCAACCCACTGTTGTGATAAAAAGCTGCAGCAACATGAAAAAAGACCAGTAAATGAAATAATAGTAATAATGAAAATGCTTCATCTAGCTTTTTTTAAATAACTTAAAAACTATTAATTATAAGGTAGTAAATTTTTTTTAATGGCGTAAATAAGAGTCTGAAAAAGGTGGCTGGCAGCATGTCTACTACTACTATTCGTGTCCCGCTTAATCACTACGCTTCCGTGGCCGAAGTGGGTAAGTCGACGTCCATGAAAGACGTGGTCCAGAGGCTTGTTTTACTTTGTTCCAAAACACCTCCAAATTTTTAACAGCATTGCAAGTTATAAAAATATATTTTTAAACAAATTCAATAAAACACTTAACGGTAGAAAGGAAAACGAATTGTGAATAATTATCAATACCATTATTGGGAAATAGCAGATATTTGTCTTTTGGTAGTCAGTGGTCATAAGATCATACACTTTATGACCCTCGTATCTAACCCCATATCCTGCGACTGATATTGTCATGATTTTCTTTCATTAACAGTTCTCTGTGGCCTTTTTAGTCTAAAAACAAATATGAAGCAATAAAAATTTCCAATGAGCCGTGTTTGCAATATGATCTATGAAAAATATTCCTATACATAGACTGGTGTTAGTTGAGTTGAGAGAGTGTATTTATATTTTAGACAAGGGATTAAAAAGAGTGATAGATGAACAGAAGACAAGATACAGTGGACCCAAAAAAAGGGGGACTAAGGAGTTGTCATTTAATGTTAATAGTAATTACTTTTCATTTCAGAGACCTTAAGAACATTTAATCTTATTCCTTAAACCTTTGTCAAAAACCTTTCTATGAACTTAGATATTTGGGGGTCGTATTTATTCCCCTTTTGGATAATTTCATTCACGTTTGAACCGACCTGTCACCCCTACGCGAATCAGTTGATATGAACTTGCCAAGCCTACTGAATGGCCTTAACTAAATACGAAGATGGCGTCCTGCTTGGTGCTTATCTGAAATTGTCAGGCAGTTTTACAGTTTTTATCTAAATTGACTTGATTTCTTATAATATATTTCCTTGTGGCCAAAACAAATTATCGTTCAATATTTCATCTGGATTTAAAAGTTTGAACGTAAGTCTCGTTTCATTCTACAAATACGTATGATTTTCTCTCGTCTTATTCAAACTTATTCATTTTTTTTACAATACTGTTTTATTTCCTAAAAAGTATACGTATATTTTAATTTAATTTAAAACTACGTTTAAAGTTTATGAAATAGCACCTTTTCGATTTTTAACCTTGTATAAATCAGTTCTTATTCATAAGTTTTGAATGTAGACGTGTTGGGGGACTTTTAACTTCTTTCACCATGCTTTCTTTCTTTCTTGGCTTTTCAAACAATTTTACTGGATGTTATTAATTTTTGTTGTACGTTTCATTGGGGGTTTCAAAAGTGTCAAGAAGTGGAAAAAACAATTAATAAAAGGTTTAATGAATACGTGGAAGGAAAGAAAATTCTCACAAGATAAAGATCTCAATCATGTTGTTTAAATTTTTTTTTTTTTTTTTTTTTTTTTTTTGGCATGTCTAGTTAACTTTGAAGAAGAAAAGTCGTTATTGTATTTAAAAACAAGATTTCGTTTAATGACGTTTGAAAAGATCCAAATTTAAAAAAATATAGCTTATCAAAATCCTCAAAATAAAAACTATGAACAGTTAATATTTAAAAATAAGGAAAAAAGACGTTGCTTATTTTTATTGTTTTTGTCACGTTTTATGGAGTCAGATTTTCTTCATGTATCAGAGTGGATCATTGACCACCATAAAAAAAATGTGTTGTGATTTCCTGTAACCTATAATTATTGTGGTTATTATTAATTATTACAACGTTCAGAAATACTGAATAATACATTAGTAGTAGGTAAACTAAGAGTGTGTTCGTTTTGTAAAATAAAACTTGTGTAACAACGTCGTTTTATCTCCTGATTGATTGGTAAAAATAAAACCACGTAAAAAAGACGAGTGTAGATTTTTCAAACAATAACATGTATTGAATTTAACTTTGGTTTTCATGCCTGAAAATTCGACATTTTATACTTAACTAGGATTATTATTGTGTATTGTACATAAGAAGAATCCATGTGTAGATTGGACTGGAATAATTTGAAAAACCGGAAGATCTATTCGGTTGATAGTGAACCTTTGAAAAATAGTCGATTTATAACTTTGGTGTTTTAACTTTTAATGTACACAGGTGTATAAAACCATTTTATGTTTCAATGATACATTTTACATTATCATTGAAACAAAAATGATAGCAAAATTATTTTTTTCAAATCTTTTGCTTTTAAAATTAAAATCAAAACTGAACAGGTTTCTTTAAATTACTATTAATTTTAGATCATTCTTTCAATAGGGGCGACATGTTTCATTCACTAAAATTGCTCATTATTGCACATGTTTGTTTTTTTTAAAAAATAGGATCATTAAATTACTAGGAATGGAAGTAGAATTCCTTGTCTTTTTAACAACAACGGAATCCTGCTTTGCATTTTTATTTTGGCTGAGTTGGAAAAAAAAACATGGTTAGATTTCTTCATCCAAAATGTATGTCTGAAATTGATTCCTGCATTTGATTTGGTTCTATAGCAGTAAAAAAAAAAAAAATAATGACCTTTTTTTTAAACTTCGAACCATAGACTATCCATTTTCTTTGTAACGTGGTCATGAGAAGAACGTTGGCAATGTGTGGACAGTAAACAATAAACTGGACCCTCATTTTGTAACCACACGAAGATACCTTTATACACTTTTCTTTTGTATTAATGTCTCCGTGTGTATGTATTCTTATGCTAATTATTATCAATTACTGTAAAACAAAATCTTGTCAGTTTATTATTCCGCACTTTCTTTACCTCATTAACAATAAAAACCTGCCCCGCTCTATTTATTTAGCTGATATCCCACCCACTTGCGTGCTTTTTCTACGTTTTTCCTTTGTACATTGATTACGTATGATGATGGTGATGATGATCTTAAATTTGGGTATAGGGGAAGAGAGCAAAGCCTTTTTCTCCATCTTTTGTCCTCATCTTCTTAGTTTCAGGCTCCTCCCTTCATGCATAAAACAAACAGCATATCAGTTTTACAACATACATTAATGATAAAAAAATACTACTACTAATAATGTTATTTTACACGTCAAAATATGTCATGAATTCAAATGCATTATTGTTAAAAATGCATTCACTCATTGGATCAGATAAATGTAACTTACATGTTTTGTAAATTAATATTGTCATGCATTCTTTTTGTTTGACAATACACGTTTTTACCTTTTTGTCAATAAACACACGATTAGAAAAATATTTTTTCTTATCCGAACAATCAAAATCTATGAATTATTATTATTTTTAGCCTTGTTTAAAAAATAATCTGAAAAATTTCGCACTTCATACGTCATGCTTTCAAGTTCCTGAAATAGTGACTAATCTTTCTGAAACGTACTTTTAATTTGCTTTTCTTTCACTATGTCATTTTTTAAAAATATCCTCTATTAAACAATTCACAAGCCTTACATTTAACTGTTTTAAAGTTAAGGACTTGATGGTTCAAAATGACCTGTAAATTTTCTTTCCAAGTCTGTTTTTTTTTGGGGGGGGGGGTAAGCAAAAATGTATATTTTTATTTTTTACAAAGATAAAATACACTATGAAAATCGAGATAAATGGCCAGTGTTGGGTAAAATATTTCAGTTTAGCAAAGAATAAAACTATTAATCCCAATCCCTTTAAAAATAATTTCCAGATAAAAGTTCAAAACTATTTCTTTTTCCTAATGTTATCAAAATTCATTAATTTTTACTAATTACACAAAATAGTCTAAACATACTTCACAGGTCAGAATCTCAAACTACTTTCAAAATTAATCCTACAATTCTGAAATGTCACCATGGAGTTCAAACAGCATTACATGTTGAAATCAACCCTTTGCTAACACAATTATCATCTATTTTTTTTTTTTTTTTTTTTTTTTTTTTTTTTTCAAAGAAATAATATTTTTATATATACTATATTTATTTTCTCGTGTGTTTTACTTGTACAAATCTCTAGGTGTAAAGTGTATATTGAAAAATTGCCCAAAATTATCTTTAGGATTTTATTTAATTAATATTCAAATATGTTTGAATAATTTTTAATACTTTCTTTTACCTAAAAGCTGCATATTTCTTCATAGAGCTCTTTAGAATATCAACAGAAACTCACAAATAAACGTGTTTATATGTGCACCAAAATGTTTGTTCTGTCAACAACTGATATTGGGTTACTGTGCACGTGGGAACTCAATTTGGTTTGATGGATTACTTTCTGGACAGTTTTTGACTTTGTGCCAATTTTTTCTGATGGGTTAAAATGGTTGTATAGAGATGCTAAAAGTTTTTGTCATATTCAGCTTGACATTCAGTAAGGTACTTAACATCTCAGGAATTCAAGAGATCTATTTTGTGTGTGATTTTGCAGGCTTCTGGCTACTATAGTTCAGATGTACTGCATATTGTGTGCTCATTCTTCATTTAATGCCTTACTTCAGGGACGTGCATGGATGTGTCAGTATTTGCACTTTTCCTTTATAACAAATCCAGAAATAAATCATTTCCAATAGGGCAGTGGCCAGTCACTATACAAAGGCTTAGAGTAGTATTATATAACATCATGGCTATTTTGTGATGTATTCTTTGGAGTGGAACCCATAAAAAATAACAAAAAACACAGCTGCTAATGCATGCTATAGGCAAGAATATATGCTTATAAGATCAATAGTGACATGTAGCTCTGACCACTGTAACTCTATTTTTAAAATACCTTTGGAGTATTTGTATTGTTTTTGTCAGGAGAAACGTTTTTAACAGTTTACCCTATCAAAATGCACCCTAAATAAAATTTGTGTCTTAGTGTTGACTCAATAATTGGACTAAATCCCAAGGCTGATAAAAATTTTGACCTTTTGGGTGTTAAAATTCAGCAGAATAATTTGAAGACATCTTTCTGATGAAAAATCTGTCTCATTAGTTGGGCAGTAAATGAATTCATATTTTTAACTTAATGATAAACCAAGCTTATGGATAATTTTAAGACTTTTACACCATAGTTCGTGTTTTTTTTTTTTTTTTTTTTTCCCCCCCCCATTTCGAATGGCTTATTCATACAGCATATTGAGGAGAAACCTTTTTTTTCAAGTATCTAGCATGATAACAGGATACGGTTAACCATTTACCAGAATGTAATGCTAAGTCGTCCCCCCCGATCATCTCTGTTCTTATAATTCTCTTAAGTGATATCATCTTAATGGACTCTAAATAATTTTTGGTGTTTGTTTTCAGCTTAAGTTTCAAGATGAACTGACATTTTTAATATTCTCAAATTACTGGATGAATAGTTCTGTTGAAAGATATTTTACCTCTGCCAACAAAGTTGGAAGAGGTATATGTATTCACTCTAGTTTGTCTGTTTGTCCAAACATTATCTCCGAAAGTTCTCAATTAATTTCAATGACTTTTTGTGGAAGGGTGGGCTAAGAAACAACTGATTAAATATTGGGGCATTTCCAGGAATTTTTTTGATTGAGAAATATTTTTTCATATATTAAGACAATAGTCCAAAATATGGACAATTGAAACTTACAGTTTACCTCCTCTGCAACTGATTTTCATTCAGTTTTTAGTGACAATGACGTTGACAGGGGTATGTGCTTTCTAGTTAAAATCATGTTATCACTTTGCCAACATTTCTTTTTCTTTTTTCAAAGAAGAAATATATATAGTCTATTTCAGTGGTTCTTAACCTTTTTATTCCCACCCCTCCCAGGTGGTTGGACATTGCCTCCACGTCCCTTCACATCTTCAACCAAATGATTAGTTTGTAATGGGTACTGCAAATCTGAAAAAAGCATGAATTTTAATCCATTATGTTCTTCACAATATTATGCAAACATTTGTTAAAAGAGTTCCCTGAACAATTAGAGAAAATTCTTACTTTTTCCTGTGGGCTCACGCCCCCTCTTGAAATTACTCACTTAAGAACCACTGGTCTATTTATTCTCCTCAATTTTTGTCAAGTAATGAAATTGCATGTGATTTGTTAACAAAAATGAACAATATACAAAATGCTGTTAATAAGGATTTTAATGCAGTAAGTTGGTGCCCAAAATTTTGAAGGCTGGAATTCAAGTCTGACTGAGAGCTTATCCTTTATTTCTGATCAGCACTGTTTACTCACTGCCATAGATTGACGGTCTGAATACAGTTACGATAAAAGGCAACTAAAAAAGTTATGAGAACACTAGTCAAAAATTAATAATAATAGTTGACAATGTTTCATCTAATAAAAGATAAAGATAATATTGCTGATATTTACTTTATTTTTCTGTCTTTGAATTATCAGCAAAATTTTTCAAAATCCATTTTCGTTTTTTTTTTTTTTTTTTTTTTTTTTTTTTTTTTACCGAATGTTTCCTGCTTTTGAGTCTTGTCTGTTCCTCTTCTAAATCTGTGGTGCTCTGATTAGAAAAATGGCTAGCAGCTTCCTTTGTGCTTCACTGATTATAATGAGAACTTTTGATCAAGCTGTGGTGGAAGATTGATTTTTATGGATGTGCATGCCTCACTTGTCAAATGGAAAAAGATGCCCATTTGGGACCTGCCTGATCAGAGCTAAATGAAATTCTGATATCAATACAAAATTACTTCTGTTAATCAAATTGCTCATGTGAACTATAAATGGAGATTGTTGTACATATCAATGCCAGATGACAACAGCTTACAAATTATTAGCTTTCATGTACTTTCCCCTTCCCTCCATATAAATATGAATACGTTTCATTTAAAACAATCATAAAGGAAATGGTAATGTTTTATATTGAAAGTTTATTAAACTTGATTTATTCATGTTATATTTTCTCTGAATTAATTGATTTATTTACAAAATATATTCAAGCTTGATATTAATTATTGTTCCTAACGACTTCCATTGTACTATAAACAATATTGGATATTCAATTAATAGTAAATGTGTATTCAACTTGTAAAAATCGATGAAAGTCCATCTAGTAAAAGGTTATGGGTCTTATGTTCTGATTTGTGATAATGATTATCATTGAACATCACAGATAGAAACATAGGCCTGTGAATCTTCTAGTCCAAAGGTCTGCAACTGAGTTATAATTGTATAGTAATAATAATTATAAATATTTATATCATTAGCTTTTATGATGAATCAACTGAAATAGATTAAAATGGTGAAAGATTTGCTAAAGGTCTTTTTACTCCTCAGTCTGTAGAGACATAAACCAATGCCAACCAAGTGAGATTTTCTAACAAAATACAAACATTTATTTTTGAAAACACTATATGTATCAAAAGTGATATTAACATTGGGGGAGAGGGAGGGGGGTGTCAGTTATAAGTTGTATCACTCTACAGGAATTAACCTGGCCGCATTAACATTTGCAATTGTATTATGGAATCAACATCTGGAAGAGTTTAAAGATGTCATATTAAACAATCTGACCAGAAAATACATGGCTTTTAAAAAAACAATTGATTCCTTCTAATATGAGGATGTTATCTTTTTCTTCAAAGAATTCCTCATAATCTTTTTTTTCCTTGCTTCTATTCTATTTGCTTGCTTTTAAATTCTTTATTTGTTACAGCCTGGTTTCTTGACTGAGGATTGACACATGAGCACTTATAAGTGAATACTCTTAGATTCCTTTTGTTAGGAATATCTATGCTTTATCTTAAACCTTAGCATATGTTACCATTGATGGCTAAGATTCCAGCTGCTTTATGACTAAAAAGACTTTTAAAGATTTTATAAAAATGGTTTTGATTTTATTAATTTCTTTTATCCTAGAAATTTGTATTCAACTATGAAGGTAATGGTTTTGTTAGCAACAGAATCTGTTTTCTAACTTGTTTAAACTTGTAAGGAATTAAGGCAATGTGTGTAACTGGAAATGTAATCTTTATCATTTAAACAAAGCAAAAATGTATATGCTAAACACAAGCTGATGTTATTTGCATCATTTAAAGCTTTGATGTGTTACTCTAGTTTAACTTGATTCTTTTTATTCTTTTAGTCCAGTGGTTCCCAACCGGGGTGGGGGGATTCCCCACAATGGGGAATAAGGCTATTAGGTAAAAATTAAAGTCTAGTCTATAGATAGGGTTTTCTGCACTTCTATCTATTAACTCGAAGGCTCGAAATAAGCTCCAAGTTGAGAATGATTTAAGATGTGTTCTCTCACTAATAGACCCACAAATCGAAGAACTAGTAGCAACAAAAAAAAGAACAAAGATCACATTGATGTGTATATCAGTTACGATAGCTGAATTCTTATTTATTTGTAATAAATTGGAATTTCAAATGATGTGTTCTAATTATTATGCTTGCTTTCTTTGAGTAACAAATACACAGCAGCAGCTGTACAATTATAAAATTAAACTAATTCTTAGTATGTAGTTCAGTTGTCTAATTATACGTAAAATAAAGTTATTATTTGAAATTATTCTTTGTTGCAGCTTAATAAATGGAGAGGGGGGGGGATACTGGGGAATGACTCAAACAGTTTGGGAACCACTGGTCAGCAGATGTAATATTGTTCAAATATACAATGTATTAAGGGATAACAATAGCATTATCAGATATAAGCATCAAGATTTTAAAGACATGCTGTTCACCTTAAAAAGGTAGTTCATAAAAATTTGCATAGCATTCTTTCTCTTAAAGTATATCCGCGTAAAAGATCATTTTTTTAAATATTTTATTTCTTCAGTTAACTAATTTACTCGACATATCTACTTAGTTATGAAATGGCTATAAGATGTTACTAAACTTATATTTATTATTTGTAAGAATGAAAACAAAATCATATTCAATCATTTACTGGAAAAAATGTATGTTTGTTTTCATTGTTTTTTTAGTATTTTGTTTAAAACTTTCTTTCAGTCCAAACTTAATTGCAATAACTCAACATTCCATATTCTGTTTATATCTGTAATTTGAACTGCACACAGGGTGTTCGTGTTAGTATGCTAGTGTAATATTAAAGGGGCAGCCATGTTATATGGTGTTCTGAATAAATATCCCACTTCAGACTTGTGATTATATAATCTACTGTGCTGCCTTTGAGTGCATTTACACAGCCTTCACCTTTTGTTCATATTTCAACTAGCATGGTACCTGTCAAAAATGACAAGATTGTTTACTCATGGATCAGCACTTCTGCCTAGGATCAGAGTATCTATGCATCATTGAAAAGTGTTACACATGCTATGTTTTATATATGTGGATAATATACACAAACATGAAATGCTGATCTGTTAAAAATTATTAGTGTTGATTTTTAACCAAAGAAATAGAAAAAATAAAAACAATTTATTTGTGCAAGCATGTGTTATATATATGTGGAAATTATCAAAAAAGATTTTATCTATTGTAACTGATGGAAAATGTTTTATGAATTTTTTCTTTTCTTTCTATTTAATTTCAATAGTTTTTTGACATGAAATTAAATCCCAAAATATTAAGTAATTTAAAACAAAAAAGAGGTTATAAAATATCCTTATAGTTTTTTTCTTTGTGTTCTCAGTTTATATGTGGAGCATAATTATTAAAACTTAGATTTAACAAAACTGGTTCGAAAACTAAATTCTGGCAGTTGAATTAGTTCAAATAAAAAGAAAAATTATTTGTAAAAAAAAAGAAAATTGTTTGTAAACTGTAATGTACGCCGGTCTGGTTAAATCACTCAATAGAAACCGGCACGTGACCAACATATTTTGGCAGCATGTCATGTTGGGGGTGATCAATTAAAATTTGGAAAAGGGGTGATCTATTAGTTACTTCTCTCGCCTTTTGTTGGCTCACTAAAAAGTCTAAATTTTCAACAAAAAAAAACAAGCAGGAACACTGCCAAACACAAACTAAGTGACCAATTTAGCATAAACTTACATTGTAAATTGAACCCACCCCCCATAAAAACTTATTTTGATGGGAATTTTTAAAAAAAGTTTTTTTCTAGACATAATAAGTGGTAAATGTTTAAATTTTCAGCTCTCTAACTCCATTGGTGCGGACTGTACACATGACAAATAGCCAGCCAGAATCACTTAAAAACTAAAGAAACCTATGTTGACGGTTTCTAATACCAGTTAGCTGTTATAGAGACAGGTTTTAAATATCTCAGAAGTATTTTATTGATATTAAATATCTTTAAAATTAGTAAAAATGTATCTGGAGATGTGCACTCTACTGAATGTCTCATATTTTCCCCTGTTGAGAATGTGTGTTAATTGCTGTAAAGTGATAAGGGGAGAAAATATGACAAGTATAAAAGATTTTTTTAAAATGATAACTTGTAAGTATTGCACAAATAGCTATTAACAGCTCATCTTTTTTTGTTGTTTTAATAACATTGTTTTTATTTTAGCTTAGAGGCATTAAACATGTCATGCTAAAACAGATCTTGCTAGAAAGGCTAAAGTGTAAAGTAAACACTTCTCCAGTTGGACTTAAATGTTCTTACTGCCCCATTCCCACTCACATATAACCAGTAGGGGTGTAGATGACATTCGACCTCTTCAAAATTCATGAACTTCTCTTCAGAGGCTTTTAGTAATTATCATCACTTGTGTTCTACCTTCTTTAGATCTACAGAAAATTATTTCCAATATATACAAAATGCTGAAATGAGGATAATTATTTCTTACTATGCCAAGAAGAGAATGTGCTTCACTTTAGAAAAGGAAAATTGTCATTAAGAATTTAAATGCTTTCATATATTGATTTATTCCTGTGTTAATGTACTTGGGGAAAGATCCAATTGTAACAAAATGTTTTTCATTTTACTTGATTTTAAAAAAAATTTTTTTTAAATTATTAAATCTCATTTAGAATAGGCATAATGAATAATACTATGCTTCTTCACTTTTCTAGTTTGTGATAAATAATGATTTTGATAAAAATTATCCAGTTTTTTGCATGACTTTTATAGCACTTGAATTATGAGACTAGTTTGGTTTTACTGAAGTTTTGCTTTTAAAAAATCTTTTTATTTTTTTTAGAATTGTTGAAGTTATTTAATATTCTGATGTATTATATAATAGTCAGAACTGGAAAAAAAAATACTGATATAGAAATTATAAGGAAAGCTTTACTTTATGATATCCAAAGATGAATGAATTTATCTACCTTTGTTAGCATACAAACAATATATTTATGCATTTGCATGTGTATTCTCCCTTTTTTCCCCCTGCAATGTTCTAACTGAAGTATTTTGCATTCTGGGCCTTCTCTCTCTCTTCTCATTCCTGAATAAATATGATGTAATTCTGCTTGCATAGATTTTAAAACCTTAATAGGATTTTCTTCCTCACCCTTCTTGTATTAAAAAAACGCAGAAAGAAAACTATTCAATGTCATTTTTAAAAAGCAAATTGGTAGTGAATTCAATTTGATATGCTGCTGTGAAGAGATGCAGTGTTCATGTTAAAACCCAAAAAAATCCCTCTCCTTCCTTAACAAATTGAAAAAGAAAAATCGATCCTGCATTTCAAAGACTTAACTGTTTGTGTTTACTGTTGTACTTAGCACAGTGTATATTAAATTGTCTGCTTAAATCTGAAATGATTGATGTTTTCTTGTGACTTAATTTTCATTTCTTTTTTTTTCCATCTCATTTCCAAGCTAAAATATCTTCATAACCAACCCCTAAGTTTTGCACTTTTTTCTTTTTGGATGTGTGTATTCCAAGTTGAGTATTTTTGGTAAATACTTATAACTTATAGGAATAATGTAGAACGTACAATTTCTCCCTTTATTTTTAGTTAGAATGAACTTGTCATTGTCAATAATTTTGCAGGGAGAATTATAAATTTTTGGATTATCAAAACAATGTTTTAAATATGAAGACCCTCAGATTTGCTTTTTTTTTCTTTCTTTTTTTATGTTTGATGGCATGTTTACAGGGCTTCAGTATCTTATGACCATAAATACCAAAGAAAATATTCTAACACTTATTATCATAGCATAACCTTGACACTTGAAATAATTTTTCACTATCATATTTTGTTATAGAAGATGTGTAAAGATTATTATATTGCTTCTAATTATTAAATGAGTATTATTTGTTTTGACATATCAACAATTCATGGATTATGATGCCAGATTCTTTTCTTTGTATGTGTGCGATTAATGCGTGCATTAATTATTATTATTCAAGACAAAATGGGCAGTTATTTCTACTCATGGTTTTATATTATAGAAATATCTTTTTCTTTTCTTTTTTTATAAATAGAATCTGTTTTAATTAAATCCAAGGGTCATTTAAGTAATAAAAATGATATTTTTGTTAATGGTGATCAATAATAATGGTTGCATTTCAATAGCAAATAAAGTGCCCAAAACCTGATCTTTTTAATTTATTTTAAGAATTAAGACATTCATTATATTTGTAATTGTTACAAGTTATAACATTTAATTATTTTATGCATAGGTAAACTTTTTTGAAGATATTCCAACTTTTGTTCAAACAATCCAATCTCTGCCCATCTTTGATGTTAATAAGTTTCAGACGATTCATTCTATGGCCTTCTTCAGGGGTAACGTATAATATCCGAAAGGAAAGAGGTCTCCTGTGGTGCAAAAAAAAGAAAATCGTTCTCTAGACAATCGATATCTTATTTTTATGATATGGCTGAAATTATCTGAATTCAACTTCTCATTTATCAGACAACTTTGAGAAAATATCAATGTACATAAATCAATTTCTCTCTCTTAGATGTATCTTTAAAATATTTGTGCATTTTTACTTAATGAATTTTTCTATCTAAATATGTTTGAAATTGTTCAATGATTAAAATAATGGATAGTTTTAGAAATAATTATGGAAGAAAAGATTCCAAACTTGTTTTTCACTTATAATATAAAAAAATATTAAACTTGCTCTTGGCTTAATCCTAATAATTTACAATGATTTATTAAAATGTTTATGCATTATTTTAAATCCCCAGTATTTCTTGTGAACTATTGATACAGTGTATCTTATGTATGTGAATGCAATTATTCTGTGTCCTTTTTCTTTTTACTTTGATTTACAGTTAACATCTAATTTATGAAGGAAATGCCAAACAAATTGGCCTCTTGTGGCAGGTCTGGTTACTTTGTTTTAGATATTATTCTCTCTGGTGGATAATTTATTTAGCATTTCTTTCATTAATTAGAAGGTTAAGCTGCATACTAAAACCAAGCTACAAATAAATAACATATTTGTAATTATATCTACAACTACAACTGTTAACATTATTTCATTGAAAATAATTGTACTGATTATCTGTGTAAGGATACAAATTATTTTTAAATTATTTTTCTTTGCTAGCCTAACAATTCATAAAGTTCACTCTTGTGCATATATTTATTTCATTTTATTATTTTCATCATGTAACTAATTTATGGGTATGAAAATGCTAAAACAAATAAGTCTATCATTTAGCTTTGTTGTAAATGATATATTTAAAAAATATTACAATTGTAATTATTTCCCCGACTTCCCATTTTATAACTACTTAAAGATGTAACTATGTGTAATAGATATGCATTAATTTTTCACAAAATACCAAATTAGTCCCAGTGGGATTTGATTGTACAGACAATAGTATTCTCTCTTATTTTGTAATGATATTGCAACTTATCAATCAATCTAGATCCTTTCTCGATTGATAAGCTCGGACATCATTACAAAGTAATATCAATCTCAATTGATAAACTTGAAAAAAAATCGGCAAATGCTGTTTATCAAGATTTGTAAATCTTATGATCAAATGGGAATATAAAATTTTCATGCCAATTATAAGTTTTTATTATTATAGAGCAATGTGAACCTTGTTAGTTTTATATTAAATTAAAAAAAAATATGAATTTCAAGGCTTGAATTTTACATACTTAATCTCTTTATTATGAAAAGGCAATTCTAGTTGGTTAAATGACAAAATTATCTCCAACTAGTGTTCTAATTAATCAATTTTAACCATCAATATGTAAAATTAACATTATATATTTATATAAGTCATTCTATTAGCAGAATTATTCAAACCATAAATCTTCTTTTTTTTCATGTTGTAGATATGTGCTCACATAACAGCAAATAAATAACAATTTGATTTCAGGTTTAGATTCCTAGAGATCAATAGACTATCACTTCGACTTTGGGTATATGTCCTCATGTCTGGAACATCATCAACTTATATAATTGATTAAATGAAAATAATTTAGAAACCTTTTATGTAAAGACTGATTAATAGCATTTTTTGTTTTTCTTTCTGTTCAGAACCATAACCTTTCTGTAGGATTTTTTTTTTTTTTTTTTTTTTTTAAAGGAATGTAATTTTGCATATACAGATACGAAGCAAACATTTCATTCTTTTTAAGTGGATATAATTAACTCTAAAATTTGTAGAACAAACAGCAGTGCATTTCATAACTAAATAAATGCTGCAGTGATGGGTTTCCTTTTTCTTTTTTCTTTTTTACACTTATTCATTCTTGCTTCCATCCCACTTAATGAAATTTGTGGTATTAGGAAATGAAAGCATAGGCCGGAAATGACAATATTAAAATAGAAACTGATACAAATATTTTACCATTGTTGAAAATGCACTTTTTTGTTTTTGATTTCTTTTTCTTTTTTTGAAGTCTAATGTTACAAAAAATATAACAATCGAAGGGTATACCACTGAGACATTTAACAGAGTTCAGAATAGAAGTTAATTATGACTTCAGGAAAATTATAGTCCCAGGTTAATGGACTGTGTTGTCTCACTTTTCAAAGTTTATTTTATTACACATCATGTGAATTGAACCATTTTCATATGTTTGAATAGCTACAATATAGGATAAATGTATTTTTACTACTGTACATCTATCTCTTTTATAAGCTTAACAGGCAAGAAATACTACCCACCGTTTTTAAGCTTTAAAGTAGAATATATATTTAAGGATTTAAAAAAAATTTTTATTCAATGTTTTCTCTTTTGCTGAAAGCTTCAGTTGTGTCCGTCTTTTTGTCCACATGATATCTCCAAAAGTACTCAATGAATTTCAATGGAATTTTGTGGAAGGAAGGGTAATGGGGTGAGGAAGAGTTGAATTTGGGGGCGGATCCAGGAATTTTATTTTGATTGAGAGATAATTTCCGTTTTTTGTGTTTTCTTTTTCATACATTTATGTATATGCTCATGACTGACCATATTATATTTCCAAAAGTTCTCAATGACATTTTATGGAAGCGTGGACAATAGACTACATAAGAAATGATTCAATTTTGTGGTGGATCCCGATCCATGCACAATTATTTCCCCAGACAATGGCGTTGGTAGAGGTATGCCCTCTCAGAGTGCTTTCTAGTTCACATAAACTAGAAAGCACTCGGAGAGTGCATACCTATGCCATTGTCAGGGGTAGTAATTACGCATGGATCCACCCCAAAATGTAATCACTTTTTACATTCATTGAAATTCATTGAACTTTTAGAGATATTGTGTGGACAGATATCAGTGTATACATAAATGTATGGGGAGTATTTCTCAATCAAAAAAAATTCTTGGATCTGCTCCAAAATTTAAGCAACTTTTCCTTACCCTGTTGCCCCCCCCTCCCTCCACAAAAGAAATCTTGTGGAAAGACGCGAGCGAATACATATACCTATCCAATGTCGTTGGCAGAGGTAACTGAGAGACCACATGAATCCGCCCCCAAATTTAATCACTTTGTCTGAGGCCCACTGCCACCCTTCCACATAATTTCATTTAAATTTGTTGAAAAGTGGACAGACATGAACTTTGGCAGTATTATGTGGTATGGATATATAACTATGTCTTAGGAGAGGTAATTTTGCATAGATTGTCCACACTTCCACTAAAGATTCATTGAAATTCATGGTGAACTTTTGGCGATATTGTGTGGACAGACATTAACTTTAAGCGATATTATGTGGCGTGGTCATATGAGTGCAACATAGGGGAGTTAATTGTGCATGGATCCGTCCCAAAGTTTAGTCACTTCTTTTGTAGCCCATTGTCCATCCTTCCACAAAATTTAATTGAAATTCATTAAAAACTTTGGAGAAAAGTCGAGTATCAGGACCGTATACATAAATGTATGAAAAGAAGAAAATTCCTGGATCCGCCCTAAAATTTAACCACTTCTTATTTAGCCCATCGCCTTCCCTTACACAAAATTTCATTGAGTACTTTTGAAGATATCGTGTGGACAGATGGAAAGACGCACAGAACGATGGAAAGACCCGGCTGAATACATATACCTCTTCAACTTTGTTGGCAGAGGTAATGGAAATGTATCATATTGATGTCAGCTCTTTATATATTTGATAAATTAAAAATGTTTTTAAGCAATTAGTTAAATTCCTAGAAAATATTTCTGATGGAATTTAAAGGTCTAAATTAAATTTGAAATATTTAATGTTTTTCCAGGTTTATATTTTTTAGAAAAAAATATTTCTTTTCCTGTTTTAATATTATCCAGAAAAATAGCATTATTTAATTAAATCTTCCAAAATGTGTTGAACAATTTTCAGTGCAAACGTCAATTTTAGAATCACCAATAACCAAAAAATAAAAATAAAAGAAGAAATTGCTTCATTCCATTAAGATTTTGATTAAGATGCCAAAAGTTGCTTTAATTTTTGTGCATTATTAAATTAAGTTGAGGTGCGGAGTGGTGTAATGGTTACCGGGCTGGAAAGCAGAATTGGCGAGGCTGTTTACATTCACTTCTCACTCATGTCCTTGGGAAAGGCATGAACCGAACCCCCTCCTGATATTGCTAAATAGCAGGGCAGATGGAGCCCTTTAGCCCTGTAAGGCCTTCTATTTAAGAGAAGGTTACTCTTAACAAAACAAAAAAACCTGCGTGAAGGAGCAGGGATGGGGGTGGGACTAGCAACCCAGCCCCCTAAAAACCTAATTGCTACTGAAACTGCAGTAGAGTGGTTGTGGCCCTATGCTCCACAAGGAAGTCTACAAGAATAAACAGCAAAACAATAACCTTATATTTCTGCCACGGTAGTAGGGCGAATTACACTTTCATAAATTAATCAAATAATTATATTGAATCTAATATTTCATCTCTAAATTCAAAGCATTATTTTTCACAATCTCCAATATTTTTTCTAGATTTGTTTACTCTTTTAAAGCTAAATTGAAATTTTGTACATTTTAAAATTTAATATTTAGATAACTTCATTTCATTCTTACCGTTAATATTTCTATCCTAATTTTTATTATTTTATGTCCATGACTCGCTGACGGTTATAAGTATACAATAACAGTCTTGGCCAATGGCTGCTACTGATACTATAAGTGTAACAGACACAGTAGGAAGGGAGAGGGGAGAATAAAGGTTACGTAGTTTAATAAGAGGTAGGAAGGGAGAAGGGTGAAAAGCAAACAAATTAGGGAGAAGGGCTGATGGCTGCTACTGATACTATATGTGTGAGTGACTCAGCTCTTATGGATATGAATTTTGGATATAGAAACTTATCTTGTGCAACTACACAAAGTTAAAAGCAACTCACTTGAATAAATGTTTGGAATTTCTTATTTTCTTTATGAATTCTCCCTTCAACATCTATTAAATATAATGAAATATTCTTCCCATTGCCCTATTTAATCTCTACTTGTTTATTTTGAGGGAATTTAATAACAAATTTAATAATCATGTTCTTGGTTTCTCACCCTTTCATGCATTCTTTAATTATGGATTCCAATTATTTCTGCTTTTGTTAATATTACTTATTATAGTTAACTCATAATTAAATTTAATAAGTTATTTTTTTAATTTATTATATCATCAGTTATAATTAAACCTAGAGATACTAGATCTAACATAATCGGATCATTTCCCATGAAATCTTGAAGGTTGTTTTTTTTAGTTAAACTTTTATTTAAAAATTTGGTATTTTGAGGTCTTGAAATTAGATTATTTTAAAGAAAAATTTTCTGTTAACCTTGTTAAACTAAAAAGTCCTTCTGAAAGGAGAATTGTCACTGCACTTCTAAAATACAAAAAGATCTTCTCTCTTGCATTTGTTTCTTTTATTCAAATTTTGTTTTGCTGTAAATAAATGTATGCAACACACATTTAATGATGTTCCTGAAAGTTATTTTAATATAGATAATGCCATGTAACCTTTTCATTCTGTATCTCATGCTTTCACAGCACTCTTAATACATTCATTAATCGAAAATGTCTTGTATGCTTCATTCATATTCTGCTTTATGTGCATCTCTGATGTTCTAAACAATTGCTGATGCACTCTAACTCAAAAGATGTCAAACATTATGGAACACTTAGAGTGAATAGCAGTATTTGTCTTTTATCTTATTAGTACTGGAGACATTGGCAATCCCCATTTCTTCTTTTTTCATATACTAGAGGGTAATAGATATAGATATATTCTAAACTCTTCGAAAAGTCTACCTGATTCACTGAGAATAGGTTATGTAATTTCTAAAGCCAATGACTTGCAATCAATCAATTAAAATCAAATTAGTAGGAAAAAAAAATAATACACTTAAAAGCATTTTAGGGTTGAAATAGATCAATTCATTTGCTTTCTTTCTTTTTTTTAATTGTTTTTAACAAAGTGCCTATTTCTAGTGATCATCAAACATGCAAAAAGATGTTTTAAAATAAATAGAAATAAATCCTCTCCCCAGCAAACCTTTCTTCTATACTTCATATATGATCCATCTCTCTTTCACTATTCCTATTCAATATCCTACTCAATTACAGTTAGCATAAGCACTTTTCCTTTACCTTTAACTCCACATGTGCCTGTGCACGTGACCGCCCCTCCCTCCTTCCTTCTGTCTGTCTGTTTGTGTGTGTGTGTGTGTGTTTTTTCATGCCCATAAATTATACCAAGAAACATTCCAATAAATATTGTAACAACTAGAACTCTAGCAAAGCTGGCATTTAACAAAACATTTATTTTAACCTTTTTTCAACAAATTTGATGGTAATTGGGTAAATCCTTTGAAGCTAATCAACATTTTATTAAATATTTTTTAAACATGTTTATTTAATTAATTTGTTTATAATCCATTTGCTTGCAGGATAAATGACATTTTCTTCTATACAATTCTTATTTACAATGAAACCTATTTTATAATGGGTATAACACTTTCAATCTGATTTTTTCTTTCTTTCTTTATTTCAGCCTAGTTAACTAAAACATTAACCGATAAAGCTATGTTATTTACAATAAAATGTCATATATCCCCCCCAATATTTCATGCACTTATTTAGATTGTAAATGATTAGATAACATTTCAGAATTTCTAAAAATCCTGCTACTCTTTTTTTTTTTCTTTTTCTTTTTTCTTTTTTCTTCAATTTTTGTATTAAATTCTTTTTCTTCAATTTTTGTATTAAATTCTTTAAATTCGTATAGATCTATTTTTTTAGTATGCAGATTTATTTGTTTGAAAAATATTTTTTCTTAAGTTTAATATTTTCATTGATAATAGTCACTTGCTAGTTAGAAGATAAATTGATAGTATCCTGAAAATTCTTAAATAATTTTCTCTTTTGAATACTTATCTTTCAAAGTATGCCAGGATATTTTCCAAGATATAAAAAGCAGAATTACTACTATTGTAACTTTTTTCTTCTAAATTTAAAATAATTATGTGCTGTAAGAAATATTCCCTCTTGACTGATTTCCTTTGTCTACTTGAAAATATCCGCATTCTCCATAATATAAAAGATGCATTATTTATATTACTCTTACTAAGTAGAAAGAACTTTTTCATTTTTAACTTTTCAATTGCACTTAGCATTGCGTTTAGAACAGAATATAAATGATTTGTAATCATTCATCTTCATGGCACTTTTTCACTGCCTTTTTAATTGTAGATAAGAATAAAATAATATTATTATTTTAAATTTAGAAGAAAAAGGTTGCAATAGTAGTAATTCTGCCTTTTATAGTTATCTTGGAAAATATCCTGGCATACTTTGAAAGATAAGTATTCAAAAGAGAAAATTATTTAAAAAATTTCAGGATACTATCAATTTATCTTCTAACTAGCAAGTGACTATTATAACATGTAGAAAAAAAAGATTTATTCCTAGAAATCTACACAAATTGATGTTAAAATCTATTTCTGCATCCCTGAATATACTAGCAATATTATTTCTTTTTTTGTTGTTATCTGGCCTGATTTTAAATAATATCTATATATACTAGCATAGTACATGTTAAAAAAGATGGGATTATTTGTGTATGTATCTGTGCACTCTACCCAGGATCAAAATGTCACTCCTAGCACTTCTGCCTACCATCAGAGTGTAGTATCTGTGTGCTCATAGAAAAGTGTTGTGCACACACTGCATTTTTTATATGTAGATTTTATTCTACGGAAGCTATGGCAATGTGATTTTTGGTACCATGTTAAAATCAAATTTTGATGACCTATAACTAAGAAGTTACTTATAAACCTATAACTATAAGAAGCCAGAATGAACTGGCGAAACGTCAAAATAAACTAAGAAATCTCATTTGTACACAACAAGGTCTGCTCGATCTAATATTGTCGGATAAATTATAAGCCACATCAATACACTGGTCATTACCTATAAGCATGCTATTTGGAGTTATCTTTATCTTTAATGTATGAAAATTGTCTCATGGACAAGGTTTTTAGCCATATATA